>PNEQ01084543.1:167621-197646 GCA_003012365.1 Medauroidea extradentata | reverse complement strand
AGTAGCTATAACTCGCTGCAGCGCATTTGAACCGCAGGTATAGGGAGGCCTCTTACAGGCGCCTCCTACGTGCACGTTACAGGCTCAGAAGTTTCGAAGCTATAAGGGTGACCTTAAAGCGTTCAACAATTGCCGCATCGCCTCAACGAACCAAGCACTGAACTAGCGTACAAGATTCCCGCCAAGCCGTTCCGTTTTCACTATGGGATTTTGAGCAGTTTTCATATGATTTTGCCGGTGGAAAGTCTGTAGCTAAGTTCAGTCCACGTTTTTATCAGAGTTTCACATACAGTCGGTTAGTACGTTTTGAAGATAGGCCATGGGTGGCGCCAGAAGGGGGTGGTTATCAAGATATATACCCCCCTCCCCCCGAAATGAAAATAACCAGCTGGGAGATAAAAAAAATTGCACTGTTATATTATCAACAGATTAGGTACAAAACTGCTTAAACTGCATCATTTTTCATATTGCAACAGAAATTTTTCCGGGGAAGGGCCTCCGGCGAACCCCCCGCTTCATGACGTGTGATCGGTGTCTCCTTATTTTGTGAAAATTATCAAGTTGGGGCCCCCCTCCCCCCGAACAAAAATCCTGGCTACGCCCCTGAGAACGGCCGACTGGAAATGGTGTCTTAACAACGATTTTCCGTCCTTGTACGAAGTGTGTTTATATTTCTAACGTTGGCACAATGGGAACATGTGGAACAGTTTCGTAAGAAACGTATTTACGAACACACTGCAACTCATTTGAAGCGTACGATAGGCGGTGCCCTGAAAACCAATGTCTACCAAATGAATGAATAACCTCTCAACAGTTTCCTTGTGGCAGGGTGTCACCTGGGCGGGTACAGCGTACTCGTAATCTCTAATGACGTCATGTAAGAGTGTCAGCCACGGAATGAGCTGACTACGATCCCAAATGGCGGGCTATAACGCCTTGAGCATCAGTTACACCTTTATTCTGACTACAACACAATTAGAGCATTTTACGGTGTTTTAGGTGTATGTTGTCCTCGAATGGAACTAATCCAAACTTCTTATATTTAGGCACTCTCCAGACAGTCACATTTTATTTACATTTACTTACATTTGCGACACTTTTTTTTTTAGGCTAATTATCTGAAATTTACATTTTGAGGTGTAGGTTAAAACGTAGAAAAATGCATGTTTTTTTTTTTTAGTTGCAATTATTTAGACAGTAAACTGTAATAGTGTGAGTACTGAACGCTGCTACTAGATTGCTCCCACATAACAAAATAATGATAAAAGCAGAGTCACGTGAATTTCTTGTACATATTTACAGTCAACAATGATGGAAAATAAGATGTTAAACATAGGATAATGCAGTGAAAGAGTAAAGATAGGTGCAGTTTTTTTGTAACTAAATATCAAGTATTATTTAGGGGACGGGCGAAGAGGCTGTTATGCTTCCACAATACAGTGCTGTAATACTTTTTCACAAACTATTTATAAGCTACACACGTTACTTAGCTAAAATTATCTAATATCTACTTAATGGAACAAAATATGTTAAGTTACATGTTTTGAACCGAGTGAGGATATTAACACTCAAGTTCAGACATTTCTGGATACAGTCCTGTTATATACATATTTTGTTAAACACGGTTGCTTAGTTTTTGATACTCCTTTCCACGACAATAAGTAATTTATTTCTCGCAACGGTTAAATTACTAACGTTATGTACGCATTCCTTAAAAGTGGCAAAAAATTAAGTTTAAGCTATTCACTGTAAGAAGCGAATAGTAATAACATCAATTTATTGAACATTTGATGTCAAAATAAATTTCCAAGAGCAGTAAACCACGGCCCTATAGCTTTATATACTCACGTCTAATATTTTCTGATCAAAGGCATCAAAAGGAAACTTTAGGTTGAGCTATATCTAGGGCCACGATTTTGTCGCGAAAAGATTTTTGCCCCACTTTGTTTCAGTGTCTCACGTGCACATCGGCAGTTCTGTTTCAAGGTTATTGGCAGCGTGTCTTTGTTCAGACACGTTTCTCATTTGACTGCACCAATCAGAATAAGATTGTTGTGAGTCTGTACGTCTATAATTTGCCAAGGCCAGTGAGAGTAAAATCATCCAACCACAGACGATGTAACAGAGCTGCAGGTGTGCACGTGACGCATCGAAACCAAATGTTGCAAAAATCTTTTCGCCATAAAGTCGTGGCTCTAGCTATATCATATTATATGTGCTTTAGAGGTTTTCTATATCTGTAGTCGCATTAATGAAACATTGCATTAATACAATATACCACTTGTAGGCCTACCCATCAATGTAATTCACATATTAAAAAAAAAAAAAAAAAATTTGACTGGCCCTACGAACCTAATTTATGTGCACCGTACTGCCAACCCTCTGAAAACACGTTCTTAGCCACAATGCAGGTTTTGAAGCGACAAAGAAAATTTTTGTTTGGAAATGAACCTTTACGAAGTAACTTTGTTACAAAGAAACTTGTTGTATATTCTTTCATGGTGTGTAGTAATGGCAACAAAAATGGTTGCAATTAAATTAGATTAATTCGTATAATCTTTACGGTTAAGTCAGTTGTACTATTTCGTAAGTCACGTTTAATGTTGAAAAAATAATAATTTCTGCTACTAAGAAATTTAAATTGCTCTCACAGAAAAATATTTAAAGGAATAATTAGTATACACCAAAACTAAGGTTTCTAACTTTTTTATAAACGGCATCAAATATTTTCTTGTTTCCTGAAAATAAAATACGATTTCACTGCGCGTAGATGTTAAAAAAAGCGTGTTCTGAAAAATAGCAAAACTGCTAACTATTTTCGGCGGTTCGCGGTTGGGAACTGAATAGCGACGACTGCTGAGCTGTCTGACGGGATGAAAACAAATGTGAGATAGACTGTTTTACCACGTACGGCGGCACCTAATATCTAGCTGGGGGCTCTTGCCTCTCTTATCAGTTGTGTATATTTGCTCGCGCATCTCCATGGCAACTCTCACCTTGATATAACACGTACCAATATAACTGCCACAAGGTCCACCTCCCCACCATGCCGGCCCAGAAACTCAACCTTATTGTCCCCGGCACGTACACATCGCATGCGGCCATATACGCGAGCAAACTCCCAACAGCTTTTCATCGCGGTTATTATTTTACACAGCGAGCTTTTGTTTTTTACCTCACCTATTTTTTTTCTCCCCTCAGTTTGGCGAGAGCAAACTCGTGGACGTTATTCGCTTGTTTCACGAGGCGCGCGGGCGGGATGGACTCTAAGACTCATTAAACGACGCAATTTCAGCGGTGGGAACGTCGGCGCTGCTCCTGACACGACGAGAGAGAAAGACAGACTTTTGTTTTTTACGTGAAAGAAGACGGAGAAGTCGACGCGGCCACAGTGTTTTCAAAATGGCCGCCGCGGGGCGTGTTACAAGCGCCGTGAATCACTAGTTCGTCTCGTCCGTCGCCACCTACTGTGTTATTTTTTTCCCTCCTCTTTTGAGCGACAGTTGACGATCACATTCCGGACTGAACGCTTCGCATCAACCTTCTCGCGTCCACTGATACACCTTCAAACTTCTTCTGTCGATACACCTTTGACATCGTGACAGCAGTTTATACCTGGGTGAGTGTCTTTTCACTTGTCATATATTATTATTTAATTTAAATAGTATATATACATACATTTTCCTTCGTGACAGTACGCTATACATATAAATCAGTTCTATCGTTCGGCTTTTGTTCGTTATTTTGATTGCGTTTCCTTTTCCTTGCCTACCACACGCTTAAAATTTGTTGCAGTGTGTTCGTAAATACGTTTTTTTTTTACGAAACTATTCCACATCTGCCCATTCTGTCAATGTACAAAAAGAGAATACACTTCAAACGATGGCGGAAAGGTAGTTTCAAAGTTTAAACTCAATAAAAAAATTATCTCGGAGCCCCTCAAAATGCCTAAAATCAGCCATTTCAATCTGTTATATCTGAAAAACTTCGCACGGGATTCGTGTAAAACTGCTTTAGAAACATGCAATGGACTTAGCTTAAAACTTTCCACCAATAAAAAGATGTGGTCGCCTCTGAAAGTGTCAGCCAGGCGAGTGTTCTACGATACCATTACACGCCGTTTTGGTGTATTGCGGTAGAGGCGATACCGCGCCAGATGAGCCTGTCAACATCGCCCTTGGGGCCGTGCCTCTCTCACACATACACACGGACAGTAGGCAGGCGCCTTAAGGCATAGACAGAATTGTTTGAACGAGTCGTTAGAGCACAGATGAAGCATGTGATTACGTGAACATACTTACTGTGCGCGGTAGGTAATCCTGAACATCGCCGACGCTGGATGCAGCTACGCACTCACAACGCACTCGCGCACGGAAGGCTCCTGGTCCAGCGAGCAGCATGCAGCATTCACAAGAGATGTTCGCTTCTCCTCGTGCTGGCCCGAGGCGTACTGATCCCAAACTTGAGCGCTATAAAACAGAGATATTGTCGCACCGGAGATATTTCAGCCACCTTATCTTTGCCTCCTCCATATTTTTTCCCACCTTCTCGCCGAGGGGCCTATCTGTAGATTGTCTCTGCTGGTAACACCGCTGCGGTATCTCAGATGAGCTGCTGCTGATGCCCCTCTGAGGGGGGAGGGAAATCGCTTCCCACTTATTTTAATAATGATAGCAGCGTTTAACGACGATAATACTGTTTGTCTAGGTACGACTCGGGGTCGACGCGCGCAAACAACATTTTACTATAAACGTCTCTCCCTCTCTCTGACGACGCTCGCCGCATTCCCGCAGATGTCTGTGTGTGGTTATTAGTCGTGATAAGGACTGATTACACCCCCGCCCTCGCCGCCTGTGCCAACACCGCAGTGTCAATAGCTGCAATAAGATATGTATGCACCTAGCCGTGATAATAATGTAGCTCCTGCACGGTAGCTGCGCCAGATAAACCTACGTATCAAAACATCCCCGGTGTTGTCGCTGTGGTTGGTGGAGACACTCCGGCTGAGGTTAATTCTTCTGCAGGTTATACAGATCAATGTTAAAAGTTTTGCCCAGGGGAAATGTATACCGCTTGAGCGCAGGCATCGGTAAACTGATAAATCAACGGAGCATTCCTGAATTTTAAGTTACATTAAGTTAATAATTCTAATTGTGAAATTGGTTTCTTTTTAATTAAAAATTAAGTTAAATGACTTCTGTCATTTCCAAAGGTATTTAAATTTAATTTTACTACGGTTTCGTATTTATCTGGTCCCTTAGCGATAGCAGCGAAACTCGTTAGAAATTTTCCCTTCGCTAAATTCTCCCAAGAAAAAAAAACAATTTTCTTTTCAAACCTGCAGTAGAATTAACCTAACACCTACTATACGCTCCGCACCCGTTCATAGACGACCGTACTTTTCATTTCGTTATTCAGTTGTTTTCTTAACGCTCCTAACAATCCTAATTATTGGTATTATTGAACGACATAAAACTAATTCCTGATGACGGGAACTAAATACTTTTGATAACTGTTGCAAGGAATAGGCATTCTTACATGCGTACTATCAAAAAGTTATTGACAACGGGCTTTATTTTTTTTTATAGTTGATGTTTAAGGAATGTTATCATTCCTCGTACGAGTATATCTGTTACACAATTAATAAGCATAGTCTACTAAAAATCTCATACGAACACACATAATTTTGACAGAAACCTAGCAAATCATTATTATTTTAACGTGTGTCAGCAAAATCGAGCTACGCGGTTGTTAGTTTTAAAATAGAATTGTTAATTGTCTTTAAAATATATTTCATTAAGATTGCAGTCGCTTAACGTTACAAGCACAACAATTTGACAAGGAAAACAACAAATGTGACATGGGATTTTAGTTTTAAATATGTTTTCCGATATTCAGCACAATAGGAAAACATACTACCAGCACGATTTTTGTAATGAATCATCCCGCCGATTCAGTTTGGACGTGAAGAATTGTTTCTAAAAATCACAGCTTCCTTAACTTCTAGAGTAGGAATTTGTAACGCCATGGATATAATGTATCATATTTATATTATGTATATATAACAATTGATTTTAACTCGTTACTTTTCAGAGAAACAAGGATATGAGAGACGAAGCTAGAGTTATTAATTTTTCCACTACAAATTTTCACTTTTACTAGAGACAATCTAATTATCGTTACAATGATTTTATAAGAAAAATCTATATAAACCTTTAATTAAAAATTTTTAATATATTGACAAATTTTTGTAGTGTTATAACAAAATTAATAACACAATACAGCTCGAAAAATATATCTGTCGCATTAAGTATTGTTTAATGAGTAAATATAATTTTTAAACTGCGTGAAACTGGAAACATGACCGATTTTAATTTTTATCTTTTACTATAATTCTCGTAATATGTTTATCTTACAATGTTAATTTGGAGACACCACTGTTACACTTAAAACTAATTTATGGTAGATATATACTAAGTTGTTTTTGGAACGTCACCTGTCTTATTTTTTTAGTAATATGTAATTAGCACATTACACAGTAAAAAAATTTTACTTTTACAAAAAGGTTTTTTGGAAACTAGTTTCCAAAAAAATTTTTGGTAACACTACAAAGTCTTTTTGTAAAATTTAAAAAAAATTTGTATTTTTACAAACTTCTTTGTATATTTATGAACATTTCTGTAAATATACAAACAAATTTTGTATATTTATGGCTAATATCTGGTTAAGTTTACAACACCTTTTTGTAAAATTACGAAATGTTTTGTAAAATTTGTCAGGTCTCCTAGGTTTATTTTGTTTCAAATCGAACAATTTGCTCATTAACGTTTATTTTACTAATTCACAAAGGTGTTCACGATATTTGTAACCACTTTAAAATGTTTTTGACATCTTACTTTCATTATCTGACTTATTACGTTCTGATATTAGTTTACAAGATTTTCCTTGTAAATGTACAAATTTTTTTACTGTGTATTAAAATATCAGTTTTGTGATACCAAAATAGAAAATACGGCAAAGAACACTAGGGCAAGTTAATTTCATTACTTTCTTAAACCAAAAGAAAACATAAAATTTGCAGTATTTCACCAAAAGCACATTGGTTATTAACCCTACCAGGTGACTTATATTCAGTGTGTGGTCGACCCACACTATTCCTACGAACAAGAAAAAATCACAAATCCTTGTTCTGGGCTACAAAACTAGTGCGAAACAACATTAAATCATATCTTTCTTAATCAGTTATTAATGATGCGGTAATATGAAAATCTGTTGAGGATGCGCTTAGTAATATTCACTGCGTATGTATATATATATTTTTCTAATAACTTTTTTTGTTTCCACTCAACGCCAGTATATCCAGATGTTAAGTGGAATATACTCTTTTTGATAATTTTGAGTTAGACGTTCTCCAGAGATTTACCATTTGGCCTACGCTCGCCATGTTAGATTAATTTTACAATTCTTCTGTCCTAGAACACAGAGGAGATAATGAATGCGAGTATATCTATTTTAGAAACAAATTTTATTGTTAAACGTTATCATTCAATTTATCAACTCTAACTTATCCTTAAAGAGCTTCGTGGAATATTAGAGACTAACTACACAACTAAGGATAGAGTAATAGGTAATGATATTAGGAACGATTAAAACTAAAGCTTTTTTCGTAAGTATGTTTTGGTCTAGTCTTAGTTGCATTTAAAATAAAGGTACACCTGATTAAGTAAAATAGATGTACACTACAATTTACCAATAAACCATTCAATTACCTTTTGTAATACTTTTTAATCATTTTTGTAAGTTTTTCGTATTTAGTTATTGTTTATATAATACTAACTGCAAATTCTATACTCTTACTAGAGAATTGTAACGCTATAGTTAAAAAAAACAAATGGAATTGGTTATTAAATTTTTAACACCAAAATTCGTAACGTCTTTGCATTAAAAAACATTTTAGGGCTGATGTAGACGATTTTAGGCGTAATCCACTATGACAAAGACCTTTCGCTGTGAATGGTATATTTCAGTAAATGAGTTATTTTTTACCGTTTGTTAGTTTATAAAAGAGTGAAATTTTAACTTAGATGCTCTGCTTGCTACACAATTCCTTTTAGTAGAGAGACATGAAAATCGCGAAAATATTTCAATTTAACAAATCTAAAACTATGTCAACATGTTTGATAATATTTATTTAATGCCAAGTAGTTTAGTAAATGAGTTATTTTTACCGTTTGTTAGTTTATTAAAGAGTGAAATTTTAACTTAGATGCGCTGCTTGCTACAGAAATCCTTTTAGTAGAGAGACATGAAAATCGCGAAAAAATTTCAATTTAACGAATCTAAAACTATGTCAACATGTTTGATAATATTTATTTAATGCCAAGTAGTTTAGAACCTAGGCTACATTAGCAATAGAACATAGTCAGCACAGACGCAAGGAAGTTGACCGTGTAGTAATGAATAGATTCTGCCATATATAGACGCATAGTACTTGCACAGTGCACAATATGTGGGCGAGATGTTATCTTATATATGCGTTGTGTTCTGTGCGCAGTCGCGCAACAAGACAGGCACATATTGCGATAGTAGATTTCAATATTTATGAAAAATACAGAAACGGTTTGTTTTAGTATTTCAAAAAGTGAAAAAAATTGAGAACAGCAACTGCTGCTTCGATTTGTATTTCCTTGCAGTAGTTGAGAATAAAGCGACTTTTGTAGTTGTAATTCACAGTAAAAAATATTTTGTACTTTTACACAAATTTTTTGGAATCCAGTTTCCAAAAAAGTTTTTTGTAACACTACGAAAATATTTTGTAAAATTTACAAAAGTCTTGTAAATCTACAAATTTCTTTGTATATTTACAAACATTTATGCAAATCTACAAACAAATTTTGTATATTTTTAGCTAATATCTGGTACATTTTACAATAGTTGCTTGTAGTGTTACAAAAAATTTTTTTGGAAACTAATTTCCAAAAAATTTTTTTGTGAAAGTAAGAAAGGTTTTGTAAAATGTGAAAGGTCTCCTAGGTTTATTTTGTTTCAATTCGAAAAATCTGCTCATTAGCATTATTTTAATAGTTCCCAAAGTTGTTTACGATATTTGTAACCACTTTAAAAGGTTTCTGACATCTTACTTTTATTATCTGACTGATAATGTTTTGATATTACGTTACAAGAATTTCCTAGTAAATGTACAAATTTTTGTTTTTACTGTACAGTTAAGTATCTGGCTGTTTTGGTGTTGTGTGCAAACATATAACGGATATCTGTGCCATGTGTGGTGTGCACGAGGAACTGCCTAAGCAGTGTTGTCAACATGGAGGGTTGTCAAGCATAACAATCGAAAAATAAATTTAATATGATTTCAGACTTAACTTTTGTGTGCGGTGAAATCTATCGACTCTATTTCTAACTCGCACTGGCATGTTAAGGAGGCGAGTCACAGAAAAAAATAATGTTGTTTTAATAATTTTTTTTAAATTTGTGTGAGACTTGCATTGTGGCTATTTTTCACTGTAATGAAAACGTATTAGATTTCATGGTTTTTAATTAATAGCAAGTCAAAGTCCAAATTTGCGTAGAACGATTTTATGCTAGGAAGGAAAACCAATTTCCTGAACTGTAACAATTCTTACTGAATATCTATGACGTAGATTACAAGGTCTCCTAATATAAAATATAAATTTTGCTTTAAAAAATCTTGAATTGTTACATTTAAATACAAATTTCCCATTTTTAAATACAAAAAAAAATCATTTTTTGATTTTAGATAAGAGAATTTGCAGTCTCAAACATAGTTATTGAGTATGCATTATTTTAGTTCTCTAAGTCAGTTTGTGTTCCTTTCTACCATAAAACTGTTCTATGCGAATTTGGACTTTGACATGCCGCTATAAAAATTTACGAATGCTAAAATTTTCATTGCAGTAAAAAAAGGCGTAATGTGTGTCTACAAAACAAACCATATCTCGTACAAATACAAAAATTATTAAAACAATAAAATATTTCCGTGAACTCCCCCCCCCCCTTAATATAAACAAGTTGTAGAAACATACAAATTAGCTGTAAGAAAAATTACCAGGGATTATAAAGTGCTGACGTTACCTTAAACCATCTTTGTGAAGACACAATTAGTGCAGCTTGTCGAAAAATCTGAACTATGTGCCTTGAAACCAAATTTCTATGTGAAAACTATCTGACGCATGCCAAAACATTACTAGACGATATTAAACAATTATACTTTTTACACTTAACAATTCTTGTTTTGCTTAAGTTGCTGTTTTTGTCAGAAAACTCAACGCAAAACGAAATATGTAGGCCCATATTGTCGAAAATTTCATCTAAATTATTTTGATTTAATTTTTGTTATGAGGCATCTTTGTAATACACTGCTAAATTATTTACATGGGTAAGTTGTCGAACACACATATCGTAAAGCAATGTAGACATATGCTCCATATTTTGGCTTATTTTTATTTATCTCTAGGGAAAGGAAAAATATGCGAATTCAATGACCTACAAGTTAGAATCCATTGTCCTACAAATACTCAAGTCTTGACCATTCGTCCACTAGCTGTTACACATTGGAAGAGCAGACACGGGGCTTTAGTGTGCATAGGACATTGAGTTATAGTATACGGGTCACTGAACTCGTGAAATTCCCCTTTCCTTATTTATAAAAATGCTTGCTGCTTCATAGTTCCAATACTGACTATGAAGGAGACAGTATATTTTCTAACCGCTCAAATTATGCTGAAACAATCTACAAATATATAGATCAAATTATGATTGCCTATAAAATGGATTTATGTAGGATAACGATTCTTCTGTGCTGTTGTGATGAACCAAAGTCCTTATCGCGAGAGCAGTTTAAAAATTAATATTGGCCTATGCCAATGTGTGAACTTAAGTACTTACATATTTTATATAAAACCAAGGTCTTACACAAAATAGACTTGCTGCCGTTACAAACATATTTGGAAAAAATCAATCATATCAAGAATTTGTAGTGGTGAAAAACAAATTGTTTTGAAGACATAACTGAAATGATTCCTTCAACAATTTTTAAGGTAAAAGTGTTATTTCACAGAAAGAATATACTACGTTTTAGTTGAAACGATTTCTTGTTCAAACAAAAAAATACAGAAAATCCTATAAACGGTAAGTTAAAACGGGTAAACCTAGCTAAGTACACGTACCGTAGGGTTTTCCATTAAAGTAAGTCTCTGTTCATGCATTATACGCAGCGTTTGTCGCCCCAGTACTAATGGGCCTGCATAGTTTTAACGGCGTCTTGCATTTTATATATATTTTTTAAATTTATTCCGGAATTTTAAATAAATATATCAAATAGGATTTATAAATTCACCACTCACATAAACAAAGACGTATTTTATTTTTGTCAAAATTATACAAATGCGTTAAAGAAAACTCGCCTCTCTTTCCCCTCATAAGTTTATCATGATCATGAATAATAGTCATTTTGTCACCATTGTGTCTGTAAAGACTGTATCGGCCTCTGAAATGAATCAATCCTTTATGTTAAATCAACTTACGGTCCTACCCATGAACAGTTTGATACTGATTGACTACGGAAAGCTTAAAAATTACATCGCGAGGAGGGTACTTAATATGCCATTAATAAGTGACTAAAAGTGTTTTTTTTATAAATAAAATTAGATTGCATCAATTGCCAACAACTCTTACAAGCCTGTAGTTAATATATTCTTATAAAAAAAAAAGTAATTGTGGCATTAGCGTGCCGTATTCCCGTTTTATCAATATTTACACATTATTTGCCACCATTAGCCGAAAACTATCGGAGAGAGAAGTTATACGTTGGTTACTTCGCATAATTTACGTACTAAGTTAATTAATCAAAGGGTTTACTGACTGACGTATCAAGCCACAACCCTAACCGCTGGGTCTAGAAACGTAAAATAGTCGTAGGCGAGGACCAAAAAGTGATTTTTCGAAATTCGACCCCAAATAGGGTAAAAAGGGATGAATGTGTTTTCCATGAATCGTCGATATTGCTCGAACATGTAGGCTATCACCGCGAATTTTAATTTAATTGGGCACTCATTAAAAAATATAGTAGGCAATTTCAGAATTTCAAAAATTCGACAACTAAAAGGGCGAAAAGACGTGAAACATGATTTTGATTATTCCTCGATATCTAGCAAACTCAGTCTCAAACAAAGTTGATTTTCATTTCAAAATTATGACTTTTGCTTAAGACTGATGTTTACTGATGTTTACTTAAATACATGAAAATCAAATTCACTATTTCCTGAAATTCGACACCTATGGAAATGAAAAGTTGTCAAAAAAAAGGGGGGGGGGAGATGTAGTCAACGAATCGTTGGTTTACTTCGCTGCTATACAATAAGTTGTAGACGTGATTTCACTTCAGTTAGATTCATATATAAATGCCTAAAATGAGATCTAAAAATTTTTAGAAATTTTACCCCTAAAGGGGCGAAAAGGCGTGAAACATTATTTCAATTAGCCCATGATATATAGATAATTATTTGGGGTAACGAAGCGCTGTTGCTTTTGTAGGTCAGGTATGCGATTAGGGGAGAGTCTTGGTTATTATTTCGTATAAGGAGGTGCAGCGTGCAATTCTACACATAAGGACTACAAGGCCGGTGATATTAATAATGTATGGATGAAGTCATTTGAAAGGGTAGAAATTGGTTGTGTACGAATCTGTAAAAGTTGATTTTACAGTCAACATCCTTCGAAGTTACTCCACAACATCGTACAGTAGGTGCCGCGGTGGCCGAGGAATCAGACCTCTCGCATCCCACCAAGGCGATCCGGGTTCGATTCCCGGCGGGGTCTGTCCCCTGATTTTCACATGTGGGAATCGTGCCGGACGATGCCGTTGGTCGGCGGGTTTTCTCGGGGATCTCCCGTTTCCCCCGCCTTTTCATTCCGGCACTGCACCACACTCACCTCTTATCACCCCTCACCAGCGCTAAAGACCTCTATGTTAAGCGTTGACCAAAATCTCTCACTCACTCCACAACATCACTACATGTTATACCATCTCACAAGACAAACAGAGTAACCTCAACGATAACATCTCACAAGATTAACCTCATATAGAGTTTCTTTAATACTGTTACAAACTTGGATCGTGAGCTCCTTACATAAAAAAAAAGGTACTTGTAAACATAGATAAGAAAATAATTAGATTATTTTTGTTTATTGTTAACGAAATGGTTTATTAAGAGGCTGCGTAACCTCTTTTGCTTATGATATTAGTTTTAGTTTAATAAATGAAGGATGAGACGAATAACCGGCAGTGATTCTTTATAGAAACATTACAATTAACTATCAGGTGGGTATTATTGGATGAAATCAGTATTGGGAGTTATTTCGTGTTTATTATTAGGCGAGAAAGAATTTTTATCTTAAAATTTATATTAGCTTAATTATTTCATAGTTGCGCTTTAATTTTTAGAACACAGGTTACGTAATGAATGGTAAAGTAAATAGCTACGTCCCTACTGAAATATTTTCAATTAAATCTTGCCAAATGTTTAATCGGGAAGGAATTAATAAAAATTCGCCAAAATAAGTGACACAGGCTCTTAAATATGTTGGAAGGCACTATCCAATAATATAGTCTTTCTTGTAACCGGTTATAGGGGCCGCGGTGGCCGAGGGGTCAGACCTCTCGCCTCCCACCAAGGCGACCCGGGTTCGATTCCTGGCGGGGTCGGTCCCCGGACCTTTGCGTGTGGGAATCGTGTCGGACGATGCCGCTGGTCGGCGGGTTTCTCGGGGATCTCCCGTTTCCCCCGCCCACTCATTCCGGCGCTGCTCCATATTCACGTCATATCACCTCTCCCCAGCGCTAAAAACCTGGATGTTAAGTGTTGACCAAAATCTCTTCACTCACTTGCAACCGGTTGTAAAATTTGTTGTTAGATAATCGAGTGATGTTATCGATACAGGTGTGCAGGTGTCCTCATTTGTATCCTTTACGTGATATGTTGTGCAAGGATTTTTTTTTACATTTGCCATTTGTTGTACATTTGTGGTGACTCTTTTCCTCATGTTTTACTTGAGTATATTTAAGTTTAGAGCCATTTCGTGAGCAGGCTATTTGATACGGTCGCACACTCGCGCGAATGACAAATGCAAACAAGTTTCCTGGGCAACATACCTCCATAGAGGATACAAATGAGATCAGCATACTTGTATCTAAACAACATAACTTGTATCTCCGGTTACAAACCTAGGTTGTCGGACATTACCTTGCAACACGTAGAATTAGCCTTCCATTAGTAACTCAAAAATTAAAGAATTTTGGAACTATGTTTTTAGGCGCTTATGAAAATTTACTAGGGTAGGTCAGTCAAAATTTCAAATTTTTGATGTATTGAACATTACCCCAGGTAAGATTATCCGTGTTCGAATTTTCACTGATAGCCTCTCGATTAACTACTACTACTATTGCTATATTTGAATTCAAACATAATAGTGTGTAAAGTGTGCACTGTGGCTGTTGCATTTAGCAAAATATTTATCATGTGGATAATAAGTAGACTTTTTTTTATCTCCATCATTTGAAAACCTTGAATAGCATTGCAGGGGTTAACAAATCTGGTGATTACGTGACTGAGATAACCTACCTACGGAGTGAATTTTCATAAGCGCCTTACATGGACATTTTCCTTGTTTTGGTGCAAGGAATAGTCCCTCCAAGTCTGTAAGAGTATTTCAGAAATGTTGCTACAGTCATCACACGTTGTGCTCACGGTAAATCTGTCATCGACGGGGATTGCCAGTAGGCTACATTATACTCGTAAAAAGTGCTGTGCAGTTACGTGGCATGCATGCTTACAAAGCCTATGAAAAATCGTACAACAAAAGTTCCTTCCAGCACAGAAGAAATTTCCTTTAGAATTACACGCAGAGAATATACGAAGTTGCAGTATTTGCTGGAATCACAATGACTCGACAGAATCGACACTAAAAATCCTTGTTATTGTGAGCACCAGTTTGGCTGCCGCGCGATAAATACTTGAAAAAAAGAAAAAAAAAAAAAAAAAAAAAAAAAAAAAAAAAAAAAAAAAAAAAAAAAAAAAAAAAAAAAAAAAAAAAAAAAAAAACATGCAAACGTCAAGTGCGACAGCCACAGAAGTTTACAGTATTTTATTTATTTATTTTTTCGTTTATTTGTTATACATGTTTAATACTTAAGCTACCGGTATTCCGAAATGTGAAAATATATATACAATTGACACGTTTGCTTGAAAAGGTAATGATTTGCTTACGATGACCAACAAAAATTTCTCTTAAAATAAACAAACGCAACTTACTACCAACTCACCAGTTTTTACCAACATTTGGGCACAAAATTAAATTCCGATTCAAATAATATCGATACTCTATTTATATTTGGAATTCGCGTCACATTCGCCATTTTGGTCGATATGACGTGACAGAAACCTCGGTGCTGATTGGCGGGCATCTATTGTTTTTAGAGTCGCGGTAGTTGTGTGGCTTCCGTCACGCCATTGTGATTCCAGCATTATATTTCTTAGTTCACAGTACTAAGACGTCTGTAATAAAACCATGCTCGATTCTCAGCATTAGGAAACCAGAAAAAGTTGCGTTTTCTTTTGGCCACCAACTGAGATACAAACAAATATAACTTCGTGTCACTGTTGCAATTGGAGCTTGACTTATTTGACACGACTCTGGAGGGCGCTAAGGAATAAATTAAAAACATCAACTAAATGTAAGCCCAATCACGTGGTATCACTGTGACAGCGAGCAGCTAGTTTTCCAAAAAATATTTTAGTAAATATACAGAATTCTAGGAAACATACAAATGCGTCTGTAAATTTACAACATGTTTTGTATATTTACGAATAGTAACTGTATATTTACAAATAAATTCTTGTTCAATTTAGAGCAATTGCTTGACGTGACACAAAAAAATTTGGCAACCAGTTCCTAAGATATTTTTGTTTAAGTACCGAACATTTTGTACAATATGACTGGTCGTTGAAGGTTATGTTCTTTCACATCACACACACTGCTCATAAAAATACATCCCATTAATTTCCTTAGGAATTAGAAAAAATTTTGACCACTTTACTGATCTGCGACATTCTTGCTGTATTGCCTACACTGATAAACGTTTTGACATTAGTTTACATGTTTTACTTGTAAAATATCAATTTTTTTACATATTTAGCTTACACGTCAGTGAATCCGCGAATTTTTGCGGTCTTTCCTCATTCCTTGGAAATTCGCGTTGATGCATTCGCACGACCGTTAGTAGCATTGCAGCTGATAAAGTTAGAAAGTATAAATTAATTATTTTAGTTTCTCTTTACTACTGTAATAGAGGAGGACGATTATGCAGAGTAAAACTAATTTTATTTGTGATGAGTACTACGCTTAAATGTGTTAATTCCCTAATCTTCAGTCTCGTAAAAATGAACAACAAGAAAGAAACACGCCAGTGCTTCATCATTATTGCTATGCTTTTTTCTCTTAAGTAAGAACTTCCTATTAGCTAACACGAAATATTAGAAAACGAGGAACAAGCGAAAGAAAACTTTGGATTTTATTTGGGGAAGTTTCTACAATTCCGTGAATTTCCATTTTACACAATATAGTTTCTAAAATTTTTCTAATTATAGCTTGAATGGTGAATTTGAACGCATGGCTTAATGGTTTTCACGTGGCAAAAATGCGTAATTTTATATTTGCACGACATAGTATAAGTTTTATAGACTTTACTTCTGACTACATTTTCCTCTCGTGACAAAATTTTTAGCTCTCATAGTCTTCCCATAGCGGTTCTTTAAAGTCAAGACTTGCAAGTCACAGGAACATAGAAATTACATAAAACAACTGACTAACTAGAATGAAATAATTTACAAAGAAATGAGATATTACAGGCCATATGTCAAAGGACGTAAAAACACACAACTAACACCTTTTGTATTTTTAAAAAATTACCACAAATAAAGGAATTTGTCGTTATTTTTTCGAATGTTTTCAAAAACAAAAGAATTTAATTGTGTGATTTAAAACCTTTTAGCACATGGCCCTTACTATCTAATTTCCGTATAAATTATTTCGTTCGAGTAAGTAAGTTTCAGTTTTTGTTATTTGCACGTTCCCGTAGCTTTGAAATCTGGACTTTGACTTGCCACTGTAGGAAGACTATGAGAGCTAAAAAATGTTCACAAGTTTAAAATGTAGTCACAAGTGAAGTTTATAAAACTAACTCTACGTCGTGAAAATATAAAATTACGCATTTTTGAAACGTGAACGCCATTAAACGGTTTTTCCACGTTGACCTATGGTAGCCGATATGCATTATTTATACCAGGCAGACCTCTGATAGGTTTATTTGTTTTAATAAAATCATATGTTTAATTTTGCACATGGTCTGATGTTACTCTTCGCAGTTAACATGTTTTACAAGAAGATTTTTTTGGAACTTATAGCTATGACGGTACATTACGTAAATAGCTAGGACGCTGTATTTAAAAGCTCACCCACTGTCAAAATTTAAAAAACACACATTTAACGCAAATACCTTGGATGTTTCCGCCAGGCTCGCATTTCGTACAAGCACAGTCAAATTAGTTTGTATTCTAGATAACAAGACAATTTTGTAACAGTACAAACAAACAAGGCATTTTTCTAACAAGTTATACAATATGTTAAGAGGACATGATAGACTTCATGAACCTGCTAGAATATAATTAAATAAAAATTACATCAGGTATCGCGAATACAACATACGAAAGGCAATCCTACAAATAACAGTTTTGCTAACTTTTTGAGCAAATAATAATTTTTCACGATTTAAGTAATTCAGGGAGACAATCTCTGAAGTTGAAATTCACTACAGTTTATCAAGAAGCCAGAGATTACACTAAACTAATGTGTACCTGTGACAAAATGTTTGCTCATAAGTTGGTAAAAACTGTTACTTGAAATTGATCCTATTTAGTTCTCTATGCTGATTTTTAAAATACCGAAAATTTCAATTGAAGTTTTTAATGTTACGTCATGTCACATGCCCTTTTAAACTACCTGTTTTTGAACATTATTTAAACCAGTATGGATATATATATATATATATATATATATATATATATATATATATATCGCAAGTTTCTCATGGTAATGTTTTGCAAACCTGCAATATTCAACTCGCCAGTACAAATATGTTTGACTTAATCGGCTCTGTGTGATTCGTCTGGAACGGTTCTTACCTGTACAGTGAAACAACAGGTTATTCCTGAGTGTGACGGCGAGCGACTTTAGCTCATGGTTGCGTAACACGGTCCTCTCTCGCGCGTTCGAGAGGGATAAAAAAAAGACACACAGTTGCGACGCAACTTCTCCGCAGCCATCTTGCCGCTGATAAGCCTTTTTCCTTTCACCTGTCAATCGTCGATCTCCGGGATGCCATGGCGGCCGGCCATTGTTTGCTCAGTCGTCAAAGAGGGGAGAGGGGTGGAGGAGAAGGCGGGGAGGGAGTGGAGAGCGAGCGAGAGAGTCACACCGCGTCACTCGGCGCGAAAGCCAATCACGCGCCACCTGAAGCCTTTCCCTCTTTTCATCATTATTAGTTTTTTTTTGCCACACGGATCCCCGGAAGACGTACGGGACGGACCGACTTCTTGCCGCTGGCCGGCACACGTAGTCCTCGACTTCTTGTAGCACCGCAGGGGCCAGCGCTCCTCCGCCTGTAGTAGCTCGCCCCGGGAGAAGTACACTCACCCAGCTATCCTCGTGGCCCGTGGACGGCCGCCACAACCGCTGGAGACTGCGAACCCGCCGCGTCTCGACGGGACACAGGCCGCACCAGGTGAGTCGCCGTCCGTGATAAACCCCCCGCGTGCATTATCGCGGCCCCTGCCGAGGTTATCGTCGCCTGTATCGCCAACTGTAAATCTCGCCCGAGATTATAAATTTCATCGATATTTTCACTCGAAATTATCAAAAGATACGTTCCGATCAGCGGAGATTTTTTTTTTTGCTCGCCAGTGATGAGGACTTCATCGCTTTAAGTTATCCTGCGTTTCTTCGCGAACTAGGGCACTCAAAGTATGTCGTCGCCAAGACGAATAGTTTTTGTGAGATTCCGAAAGACGAGGGCAGGATTTTTTTTAGTAGGATTTCTTAAGCTGAGAGTCCATCACAAATACTCTGTTTGTTGGCAAATTCAGCTGAAATAACTGAAACCATAAACAGTAAAAAAATTGATTTGGATTTGTAGATTTATTTGAAATTATCAACATGCAACGTCGCGTATGCACCTTGTAGCATGCAGATCAGTATAGTGCAAGTAGACTGATAAATATACCTAACTGAAGTAAAAAATATGTGTTCAGTGAAATCTGGCTAAACTATATTAATAGGCCTACTTTAAAATATTACCTTACAATAATTAAACAGTGGATATTTTCACAGTTACAATGAGGTATGAGAGACATTTCTAACCAAAACTGTCAGTGTTCTTAAAACTTGCCAAACAGACATTGAGTTGCGGTTATATGTTGTTTGTTCAGATTTTTTACTCGTATTTGTAGCCTTGAAGATTAGTTATAAACTTATTTTACAAAGCCTTCTGTAAGCCTTCTGAATTTAGGTACATACAAGAAAAGTTTGTGTCTTTGCAATTTAGGATCAATCCCCCCCGTCTGATAGCCATTATTTGTTTCTATGTTCTGCTCGTTATACGTCCTTCCGTTGTCCATCCAGTAAAAGAATTTACGTTATGCATACGTCTTGCACGTAACACAGTTTTAGTTAGTAGTACGTTCCACTCATGTGCATTTTAACTTTCTTTGTTTCTAGGTGTATAAGAAAAGAAGCTGACTCGATCTGCAGCAATTTTTAATACAGTTTTACATAGATGTAAATGGAAGTGACTAGTTTATAGTTCCACGCTTAAAATACTTGTTAATATGCTAGTCAGTGTATCTTTTTTTTTACTAAGTTAGGGGCATTTTACATAAACGTTTGTCCCAGAGAGAAAATCTTTTCAACTGTCAAGGTAAAGCCATAAAAAGTAAAATAGGACTTGATAAAACAAAGTGTGTAACTATTTTGAATGTAACTTCTCTCCTTCTCTCTATCGCCAAAATTTCTAAGCCAGTTAGGATTACAAATATCACTAAAGTAAGTTTTTTGTTTACAGAATAGGTATTGTATCCTCCACTGAAGTTTTATTCATAGAGTGGTGGATTTAAAAAACATGTTTTTTTTGGGCCTTTACGTGATTTTATGGATTGTAAAAAAAACCAGCCATCTCAAAAGTGTGGTTGTTTACTGTTACATAACATCATACATACAAGTAGGATACATTAAATGTACTAGGATCTTTCTAGAACAAAACTCCAGTTTCGAGCCGACTAGACATACTTTGGCTACACACGAACTTTTTTTGAGGGCAAGGGGAGGCGGGGGGGGGGGCTTTAGCCAAACAAGGCATCTTTCAGACGAAAAAAAATTATTTTATTAGGTTAATGGTTCCGATGAGAATAAATGTTTTACATGTCAAATATGTTTGTAAGCCTTGAAAAATATTTCTTTGTTATCTAATAAGAGGTAGGCCCTAATACATATTACATTTTCCAGAAGTACAAATATGATTAAATTTCCTCTAATTAGTTCTGCAGTCAATGTGTAACTAAACCATCCTAATACGTGAATTTAAAAAAATACATAAAAACTCTATGAAAATTTTATTTTTGTTGTGTGTGCTGTAAAATATTCTCCATATGTAAAGAAAATTCGTTATTCTTGTAGCAAAACTTTTTTTGTATTCAAATTGCTATGGTTCCCCTAACTGTCTTAGGAAAATACTTTTTTTAAAACTTATTTTAATGAAATATTGTGCCTTTTTATCATTCCGCTTGTCTTCTTGTCTTTGCGAATGTAGTTTAAGAACCGTTAAAAGAATGCTCCAAATTACTATCCACAATTCTTTGATATTAAATAAATGCAGATAATTAACATAACAAAAAATTTTTTCAACTTAAATTAAAATATTTTTTATGTCTGACGTAGTTTTTCATGTAAAATCTATAAATCTGAGTTATTTTATTATTTAGATTATATCAAACACCTGCTTTATTGCCGGATGATTACAAATAAATTAAACGTTACAAAATAATTGTTACGCAAAAGTACTTAACTTAGTTTTCATTCTGCTATTATAAGTAATTAGCTCACTTCTCTGTCTAAATATTCCTGTTTTTAATTTTTAGTAAGCCACTCTGTCTATATGTGCAAGTTGTTTCGTCCAACAATTATTTTCCATCGACCGTTTCACTAGAACAACCCCTGCACAAATGAACGGCATTACGTCGAACTCGTTTGCCTACAAGTTTAATAGAACCCAGAAATGAATGAAAAATACACGCTTTACTTTTCAAACTGGTGTAAAAGTACCGTAGCGTAACACATCAAGTAACCTGACTTCTGTAAACATACATATCACATTCCAATGCTGTATAGAATTATCCACCATACGAAATAAAATATAAATAAATAATATTTTTGAAAGACATTTTTGGTGATTTTTTCGAAATCTTTTATGAGCGTCAACTCCTTATTTTAGTTATTTATTTCATTATATTCAAATAAAATTTACATAACGACACTTTTAGACACACATGCATTTATTTTCTTTGAAAGTAGGTTTCTGGCTCTGTCAAATTAATGTGTACTTTTTTTAAAAAAATTTAATTTTCTTTTGTCTTTTTGTGTCAAGTCACGTATCGTATTGCTATTTTGTGCGACTTCCAAAATTTATTTGGCTTAGTGCACGTTTAGATAAGTTGTTCGGATTCTCGCGTAATAGTTCTTTAGACTGCTATGGTAAATAAATAGACAAGTTTCACTGTTCAATTTAAAACATAGACACCCGCTCACTTCTTCAACTCTCTTGCCCAAATATCTATATGAACCTACACTTCGTTCTAATATAAATTAACTATATGTACGCAGAAATAATTTATCGAGATTAAAGTTATTTATTACTATTTAAACAGTTCATCCTATGGATTGTTCGTAGGTCTGATAGTTTGTGTACTTTTAATGCTGTAACACCCATCCGAAATAACGTATATGCAATGACGCGTTTAGAAACTCTATTTTAAGCTGTCTTAAAATAAGAACGACAGCTAAGGGAGATGCGTAAGCTAAACTGCATTACTCGTTATCTATTTTGGACTGATCTGCGCTGCTTTGGAAGAAGGTTGTAACTACAGGAAAAATAATCGTCGAGTTTTTGGTATCGTTGGATTATTCTTGAAATCCTGCATCGTTTACACACAAAAACGTAGTAAAATAAATTGTACGTAGGAGTTATAGGGAGAAAACACTTACTGCCTTTGTCATTTTTCCATGTTTAACAATGACATAAGGCAGTAAGTGCATATTCCTCGCATAAAAAGCAGTAACTGCAATGATACTGATTTCTTAATTTGTAACGTGATGGTTGTATTCTAGGCAATTTAAACAATGCAGTAACTTTGAGTCCATTTATATTTATTTAATAATAGGAATATATGTAGTACGTTGTTTAAAAAAACAATTATTTTAAGTTGTTTTAAGCATGTGAGGAAAAATTAAATTTTTTTTGGAGGAATGGATTTTAAGAACATGTTTGCACTACAATAACTTATTTGCGAACCTTCTCGGAATTGATAAACGGATAGGATTGAGACATACCTTTAACTTCTTTTTCCTCAATTGTGCTGTTGCTATAGTTACTGCTTTCTTCCTAATAAGGTCAGTGTTGGCAGCGTGATCTGCTCCAAGTAGGGGAGGGGGAAGGGATATAGTGGTTATAACACCCACCCCCTCCCTTATAACTTGTGCTTCGTTTTAAAGTAATTACAACTCACATAAGTTTTCCGCCTCGGCAGTTTCACATTATGGATGAGAGAAGATTTTAACAATGCATTTGTTATCAAAACCTTTTTGTAATTTATTTTTATGTGACTGTCTCTTACGTGCATGCCTACGGTGTTAGTGAGAGTGAGATATTTTGGTTAACATCGAGGTCTTCAGCGCAGGTGAGGGATGACAAGAAGTGAGCATGGAGCGGCGTCGGAAGGAAAGGGCGGGGGGAAATGGAAGATTCCCGAGAAAACCCGCTGACCAACGACATCGTCCGGCGCGATTCTCACATTACAAACTCCGGCACCGCCCCGCCGGGAATCGAACCCGGATCCCCTTGGTAGGAGGCGAACGGTCTGACCATTTGGTCACCGCGGCCCCTGCAGTGTCAGTATCGTAACTATTTTGACGACAGTGAAACACGGTTATCAGTAACGTTTAAAAATTAAGTGGTTAAAATGTTCGCGATTGAAGTTTTTATAAGTGCTGTTCAATCTATGAAGAATGATCCTCTCCCAACAAATAATTAAATTAATTAATAATTTATGCATAAGCCTATGCCGGCCACAATGATGCATTTAAGGTCACAGGTCTCTATTCATTCTATTTTAGGAAGTTTTCATTTTTTAAATCTTGAAAAAAGAGCAGATGTCCAAATTTTACATTTAAATGATGGAAATTGTTTGTACTGTGTTGCCTAATTTTACCACATCGTCAGTTTGTATAATTTTTGTTAATTACTGACTTTAAGAAAATTTTATTAAGTTGATAATTATCCAAAATTATAGAAACTTACGTTTTGAAATAATTAGCCTACATAGTACAAAAAATTTCCAACATTTGTGTGTAACGGTTTCGCGATACATGCTCCCTTTCACGATTTAAAAAATTAAACTCGCAAAAACAGCATAAAAAAGAACCTTTGGTCTTAAGAGCGTTCACGTGGCAAAAATACATAATGTTATGGTTGTACGACATACCCTTAGTTTTAGACGTTACTTGTGACTACATTTTTCTCTTGTAAAACTTTTTTAGCTCTCATGGTCTTCCCATAGCGGCGTATCAAAGTCAAATATTGCAAGTTACGGTAACATGCTAATAACAAAAACTAACTGACTTACTCGAACGACATAATTTACACTGAAATTAGATAGTACAGACCATATGCTAAAGGATTTAGAACAACACAACAAAGTCCCTGTGTATATATATTTTTTTTTTGAAAATTGCCATAATTAAAGAAAATTATCGTAATTTTTTCAGAAATTTAAAAAATATACAAAGTAATTGCGTTGTATGATTTAAAATCTTTAAGCATATAATCCATACTATATAATTTCAGTATAAATTATTTCATTTGCGCAAGACAGTTGGTTTTTGTTATTAGTTTGTTACCGTAACTGCAAATTTTGACTTTGACATGTCGCTATGGGAAGACTATGAGAGCTAAAAACGATTGACAAGTGGAAAATGTCGTCACAAGTAACGTCTGTAAAACTACTATGTCGTATAAATATAAAGTTATTATAATTGTTGCCACGTGAACACCCTTAAGCGGAATTGCGTGGGGTAAAGAATCTGCTAAGGAACATTCAGAACTACCCTTAGTTAAATTCTTCACTAGAACATTTTTCATCTTAAAAACAATCCTTATATCACTACCAGTGATATATTCAATGTTTAGGTACTATAACAGCTAAATAGCACAATTGTGCACATTCAAAGCAAAATTTGCCTGGGGAAGACCCCAGACTCCTAGTTTTAGTTACAGGGATAGGTGCTCTTTCATAAAATTCTCAATATGGAATTTCCTCCCCCTTTCCCAAACCCAAACACAAATCCTTATTATCCCACTGACTGACAGGTAAACGTTTATAAGATTTTTGTAACATTTAAATTTAAGTTGTAGGGGGCTTATATAGGCTACATAACAATTTATGTCAAATATAGTTCCTTAATTCAAAACCAGGTCAATTATACATAAAATATTTTTTAAATAACTCCAGTCCAGAATTTTACTAGTATTGAAGCCCATCTAAGATGTCAGTTTTTCTTTTTTGCATAGCTTCGGAAAATATAATTGCGTTTGAAACTTTTCAACGTAGTTAAATAATGTCTACTTAGGAACAGCGTTAACAGAGAAGATTTCGCTTGTGTTCACCTATGTTATGTTCCTGTTTACATTTAAAGCTTTTGAGACCTAAAAAAGGTGTTTTTGAAGCTAGCTTTTTAGGTATGAACATACAGTCATAAAAACTTAACAAATTTAACAGCACGCATGTCCCATCGTCATTTTTAATATTTTGTTATAAAATTATTACGTTACCAGTTGGACATCTCACAGAGGCGCACTATCGGCTAAAAAAACTGCATGTCAGTTTAGTGACTTGTATCTTATAGAGGCTACGATGTAACGTGAAGTGCCATCCTTGGTCACCCTTATCGCTATTTATATTTTTGGCCTCGGATGAGCAATATATACCAGCCAGGCGCAAATATTAATATGTCCAAATATGCGCAAGGAATACAAATTTTACCACAAAACCGGACTCTTATTGATTCAGTCTTCACTAACTGATCAGTTTATGAGGGTCCAGTTTATTGTATAGGAAATATTTAAAATGACAGTGTAATTATGCCTAAAGAACAAACGGTAAATATGTTGAACCTTTTTTTCGTTCGGTTATAAGCTAGTCCATACATAGGCCTCATAATGAAATAAACACAGGTCGTTCTTATCTTACCTTAACGACTATGAAAACATATATAAAACTTACTTAACTACTATTAATGGGATGAGATAATGTACCTAGATTTTGTTACTGATATCTATGAATGGGTACAATCGGTCGCCTGCTGATTTTATGCATAAATATAAGTATTCCAAACCAATTTCAACCAATTATTAGAGACACTGGAAAATCGCGAAAATATTTAACATAGTTTCCAATAAACTGTAGTATCTCACTCGTGACACGTGCAAACAGTTTTCTGGCAAATCACATACGTTCTGTGTTACAACTGTTCAGTTCTAATTGGGTCTGTTGAAGAAGGACACGGTACTTCAAATAAACGATAGCCAATATAAGTGCAAAACCTTCAGTGTTATACATAGTATGTTGGAGCCTAGCAAACAAACAACTTTTCCCACGAATTACCAGTGTCTCTACCAATTATTTAACATATTTTGTTATTTTTCTATATTTCAATTTTTGGCATGGTAAATTTATTTGGTTACCGGTCCCTTTTGATTCAACACTTACTTTTTACAAAATTATTGTTTATCATATTTTTCATGAGTACTGGAGAAGTAGTGTGTTACGATGAAGTAGGAGAGGACTAGGTGGATACGGTAAGAGGTCAAAGGTTTTTTTTTTTGGGGAGGGAGGGAAGAAGAGGAGAGATAGGACTGTTTTCGTGATGGTAAAAACCGTCGTTTCCAAAGTAGTGATCAGAAGTAAGTTGAACTTACCACATTTAAAAAAAAAAGTAAGATAACGCAAAACTGCATACGCTTGGTGTAGCTAAGAAAATATATAAAATCATTTGATTACACTAAAAAAAATCGCTAGCCGCGGATGGGGCGGGTATACAAATACCCATTTGACTAGCATTGAGACAGGATTTAGAACATGAAAAGCGAAACTATGATTCGTTTGAACACCCGGCAGTTGTCGAAGCTCTGACGTACTTATAAGTAGAGGTACGTAAATTTCGCGGATTCATCTGGCAGCAGCCTAGACTTGTCAGTCCTATACACCCACTGGCCACAATCGATTATCTATTGGCTTATAACCGTACAAGCAGGTAGCAAGCGACCGATAGCCCTTCGCATTATTTCCTTATTTACTACTGGCTTGCAGTAGTCAAACGCGTTTTGTAACAGCCGCCAGCAATTCACAGACATGACAATGAAGTATACATAATTGGCGTTCAACCTGACCTGGAATGTATCTGCGAAATTTTGCGTACCTCTACTAATAAGTCATTCTAACTACGTGTTCAGGTAGAAAATATCACATGACAAAGCAAGAAGTAAACCTCGCGTTAAAACGCCACCCTGTACAGCGAAGACGTCTGCGACCTTGAGCATATGAGCTACAAAGTAGCATTCAAACAGTTTCTGTAGAAATGCTTGTAGGAAATGTATCTACAGATTCTAGATATGTGTTACCCCTATCTCGAACCAAACTATGACGTATGTACACGCACGTAAGATTACAAAACTCTCAAAGTGCAAAACAAAATATCTTGAGCAAGTCACTACTTCAATGCCACGTCAAATAATTCAATTAATTAATACGAAACCTCCAGAAATTCCGGGACACTAAAAATAATAATATAATACGAGTGCAAAGATTAAGTTAAGCATATAGTTTCAAATACATATTCTCTAGCCAGGTTCACTTATTTTCTAACTGCCCTCTGATCCCACAGAAAAAAAAAAAAACAGAGTTATTTATCTAAACGAGGTATTCAGCCTCTTTAGTGCTTGATGTCTATCTGCAAGAGTGTACTTTTGCAGCTAAGCGTACCAAACTTTGTACATATCTCCCGCATTCTGTGAGTTTCCTCATGATAAACACTGCCTGGCAGAATAAATGCCACCCGTATAACAGAATTCTCGAAAACCTAACTTGATATAGGTATGCATTATAAAGTGCGAAAATTATGATACAACATTTGCATAAAATGCAAGTCTCTGGTAGATAAGTAAGTCGTAAGACCGCCACGTAGAATAACACACTGCTGAATCAAATGTGGCGCGATCCAACCAGTGCTCAAACAATGTGGGGTAATCTCGACGACGTGCTATTGATCCGAGAGCACAGTTCATCTTCACTTGTTGATGGTTGGATTGGGGGCATTCCATCGATTTCCAAAATAGTTGCAAAGGTTTTTAATTGATGATAAATCGGAAGCTCGGACTGACTAACGAAGCGTTTGCACATTTTGCGAAGTATTGAGGCTGATATTATCTCTGTGTAGTTCATAGATAGAGCCCACGATTTTTGGTGAAAAGAATTCTGCAACAACTTGTTTCAATACCTTGTGTGCACAAATGCAGCTCTGCTTCTTGAGTATTGGCAGAATGTAGGCGTGGCTCATTTGACTAGTGCCAGCAGGGACAAGGTTACTGCGACACCACACGTCTGTGATTTGCGGGTAAACCCCCGAGACGCTGAGAATTTACAACAGCCAATCGCTGACCACGAAGCAGAGCTGCATATGTGTACATGAGGCATTGAAACAAATTGTTGCAGAATTCTTTTCACCAAAAATCGTGGGCTCTATTCATAGAACAATGAGATAGTAGCGAAAATACTTTTGGTCTCAATACCCTACGAATAGGGACTGCTGATTTTCGCGTAAAGAGTTTTGCCGCACTTTGTTTCAGTGATTTGCGTGCACACCTGAAGTTCTACTTCGTGGTTACTGGACAGAGTACCTTTATGAATAGACTACTCGTATTTCACTGAGCCAATCATAGTAAGGTTACCGCAACACTACTTACACGTCTATGATTTGCTGGTAGAAATCCCTCGGCTCGTGAGAGTGAAATGTTCAATAACTAGGGCCACGATTTTGTCGCGAAAAGATTTTTGCCCCACTTTGTTTCAGTGACTCACGTGCACATCGGCAGTTCTGTTTCAAGGTTATTGGCAGCGTACCGTTGTTCAGACACGTTTCTCATTTTACTGCACCAATCAGAATAATATTACTGTGAGTGTGTACGTCTATAATTTGCCAAGGCCAGTGAGAGTAAAATCATCCAACCACAGACGATATAGCAGAGCTGCAGGTGTGCACATGACGCATCGAAACCAAATGTTGCAAAAATCTTTTCGCCATAAAATCGTGGCTCTATCAATAACTGACCATTAGAGCCAGTGATTTTTGGTCAAAAGAATTATGCAACAATTGAGGACTAAGTGCTAAAAAGTAAGTTTCGAGATAATGGCGAAAACAGTTTATTGCGACAAGCAAATGAGCAAGGAATTATCCAAATGCGTTCACATATTTTTTACAATTTGAAATTAGTAAATAGGAGCAATCGAACAGTAATTAATACAAAACGCTTATGAACATCAATATATTTTTTTTCAATGAACTAGAATGCGTTGATGTTACTCCAACCATCTAATTGTGCTGATGTATGGTGCGTATGAATATCACTAGGCGATAGCACTTATAGGTATGTCTTCGATCTAATGTTTTGGCACCATTTTTGTATGTACCTGACTCATTTTTGTCGAAAATGGTACTTAGCCCCTTTTGAATGTTTAGTCTTCAATATGTTTCAGTGCCTTGTGTTTTTAACTTTCGGCGTCTTGGAGTCCTATCTGCAAATCACGGACGTGTGGCGTCGCAGTAACATTGCTCTGGTTGGTGCAGTCAAATGAGCCACGCCTCTGCCCTATTATTTTCTTCCAATAACCACGAACCAGAGTTGCAGTTGTGCTCGTAAGGCATTGAAACAAGTTGTTGCAGAATTCTTTTCACCAAAAATCACTGACTCTACTGACCGTGACGCAGAACTGCAGATGTGAACCTAAGGCACTGAAACGAAGTGGGGCAAAACTCTTT
Source organism: Medauroidea extradentata (assembly GCA_003012365.1). Classification (NCBI taxonomy): domain Eukaryota; kingdom Metazoa; phylum Arthropoda; class Insecta; order Phasmatodea; family Phasmatidae; genus Medauroidea; species Medauroidea extradentata. Next base: position 168,138 of record PNEQ01084543.1, on the reverse strand, counting down.
TCGCGAAAATCTACTTATGAACACATCTGCAACTTCTTCATGGTCAGTGACTCGCTTGTCTTGGGATTCTACTGGCAAATCACAGACGTACCGTGTCTCGATAACCTTATTCTTATTGGTGCAGCGAAATGAGAGACGTGTCTGAATAAAGACACGCTGCCCATGCGCACGTAAATCATTAAAACAAATTGGCGCAAAAAATTTTCGCGACAAACTTATGGCTCTATTAGTTGGACATCATTATATTCAAAACTTACATTTTGGAAGCCCTGCAGCTATGGTAGTAGCATGAGCCGTAGCATATCATCAACACAACAGCACAGACTAAATAGTAATACAGACGTGAAATGACATGGCGGCTCGTTTGATATAGGCGAACTTGGCCGCTTATTGGCTGCCCGAGGCTGTAGACTCCAGCCCCGTGTCTGTTTGGCTCCTGCATGTTACTACAGGTTTCCTATTGGCCTGGCTGCCGACTAGCAGAGCAGCTGCCTCACGCTGATTGGCAGTAGGTGTT
>PNEQ01084543.1:53408-167521 GCA_003012365.1 Medauroidea extradentata | reverse complement strand
ATAACAGCGTGTCAATAATGTGCCTGCTGGCGGTGTTGGCTCTACAACCCATGACTCCGCTCTGAAGTGTTGTTTGGCATTCAACTACAGATGGATATGTCCAGTGGCGTTGCGTGGTCGTGTTACATAGGAAGCAGAATTAGACCTGACTATAATTCATGACTATAGTCCGGGATATTTCGCGGGTTCCACGGCCAGCAGGCTGGACTGCACAGTCCTGTATACACTATGTCCTCATGTACTTGTTGATTGGCTGCTGATCTAGCAAGTGAGCATTTGAACATTTGACGACGTAGCGCGGGAGTCCATGAGTGTTTATATGCATGTCCACCATTGGTTCGAAGTCCTCAAGGTCACGTTTAATAAACAATGTCCTAATTGAAAAAGTTTCCAACATATACATGACTTATAAATACAACCTCTCCTCAGTTGAATCCGCGAAATTTCCGGGACTCTAATTATGACCTGATAAACTGGCAGGTTCGTTGACGTGTAAGACAGTCTCCAAGACTCAGGCAGACAGTAGCTGCATCATTGACACCTCGATGACACGTTGTTACCGCATTATTGGGCTTGCATTTATTTGTTTCTATATTGTCGGCCCAGTGACCTCTTGGAGGTGTCAAATAACTAGAGGCCGGAAAAATTCACGGGTTCACTAAGCTGTAGGCTAGCCTTCAAGAACATATGTGTACTCAAACAGACAACAGCTGTTGTTTGGCTGCTAGCTGACACAAGGTATCACATGATTGACACTGTACTTAGTTGCCTCTTTACCATTGGCTTAGTGCTCTACAGGAGGTATGACAATAAGTCAAGAACCAACTGCGAAAGTGGCAAGAACTTACATATATTTGAAATCTAGTTTGTGCCCGAACGATAACGCAAATTTTTCAGGTCTCTACAAATAACGCAAGTGCGAATTATGAAAGTGGCATCAACGTACAGTTGTATGAATTCCGCCTTGTGTAAAAAAAAAGCGTAATTTTTAATGTCCCTAACCATGATATGTGTCATGGACATGCCTTAAAAAATAATGCGTGTTTAGTAGATAAATAAATACTGACAACTCCAACTGAAATCCATAAGTTTATGAAAGCCAATATGAAAAAACAACAATCCTAGATAATGATATTTGCCAACTTTATGAGTAAATATTTACCCGGAATAATGCATGTGTTAAGCGTGATCTCTTGCGCCGCAATCAAATGCACGAGATTTCGGCGTCAGAGATTGTTCATCAGAAAATAAATACATTACTCGAGGAAACTATTTTCTCAGAAATTTGGCAAAACTATTCTCTAGGATTATTGTTTTTGTTATTTTTGCAAACTGGCTTCGAAAAACCTACAATTTTAAACTGATGATTTTAGCGTCGTATTGTGTACCATGTCCTTTTAACAAATAAGAAAACGTTGTTGTTACTGAAATCGTGTTACTGGAAATTCGTAACGCTACTGGTTAGAGATATACCAGCCCCTACCAGTCTGATGATTCCACTGACAATTAGAGTTGTGTACAGTCACTGCTTAAGGGGCCTCCATTCCTGCGCTTCAAACGCGTTGCAGCGAGTTACGACTATTCTTTTTTTGACGAAACTATTTAAAGCAAATTTTATTGCATATCTACTATGTCACTATAGTTTTAAATATTCTGCACGTTAATTAGGAACACCATTTTCGGCCCCCTCAAAATGGCCAAAAATGGGGTTTCCAGATTGCCGTTTATGGAAAAATAACAACCGGATTTGGAACACTAGGCTGCGTATGTGTGTGTGTTTGTGTGTGTGAGACAGGAGCGGTAAGACTGCCACTAACCGACGTATGTAATGCATAGAGATGATGGTATATCGCGAAAATGTTTTGTGCCAAGATAGCCTTGAAAACACTGACACAACGTAGCTGTCTGCAGACCAATACCAGGCATCAAATATTACAATATCGGGATTCTTATTGGCTCAGTCAAATAGGGCAACAGCTCCACGTACAAGCTAAAGCCAGTAATCTTCTGGTAAACTGGGCGTGTGTTGAAATCCATCAAACAGTCAACTTTTCCCGCGATAAACCATCATCTCTAGAATGCATTATCGCCTCTTCGCGCAAGCCACTCAGATGGCGTGCAGTGCTTTACTATGATCCTTCTTCCTACGGGACTTTAAGCAGTGACATATTTTTTATTTGTGGGCAGCATAGTTCAAAGTTCACGCTTGTTTCTATAGCTAGATTTTTCTAATCCGATTTCCAGATACGGCAGTCTGAAAAAGCCATTTTTGGCCGTTTTGAGGGGACAGAAAATAATGTCTCTAATAAACATGCCGAATTTTAAAACTATAACGATATAGTTTGAAGTGTGTGTTATATTCGTAAATATACAGATATCATGTGCGTTAAAAAGTTTCGTCAAAAAAATAATAGTCCTCACACGCTGCAACGCATTTGAAGGCCAGATAGGGAGGCCCCTTAATATCGGACAATACGCAGCCATACACACTTCAAAACCTGACGCCGGTCGTGAACAATGAATGAGCTACGGAATGGTGTTTTGTCCTGCAATCTTTGCTGTCTGTACTTCAGTTCTACTACAACCTCACCTGTGTGTTTACTTCCTGGGATCAGTCCCGCTACAGAGCAGAGCGACGCAGTGACTAAACATTGGACTTGCATTCGGGATGATCCGTGTATAGGCTGTTCACTGTAAACTAAGCACTCAGCAGAACTTGTAATTAATTAAAAATATGTTACGTTGAGCCAATATATGTTAATTATTAAGAGTGTTGAAATGTTTACACAGGTTTTTAGTTACATGGAAGTTTTCATATTAAAAATAGTAAAGATGCCTGCGAAACGGTTGAAAGAAAACTTTATGCAGTGCTCACTTTTTCGTGAACGGCCTATAGGATTCCCGAGCCGGCCACCCTTGTTTAGGTTTTTTTATGATTCCTCAATTGGTGATATAGGCCTAGTTACTAAATATAGGCCTAAGCCATGGCCACTCACTTTCTCGTTCGAAACATTCGCGGGTTAAGGGCGCGGGCTACCGCAATTTTCATCACCATTTTTTAATTTTTTATTTGTACCAGATATTTTTTTCTTATTTTAGACACAAAATTTGACTAAATTTGGCTCTAATGAAATTTTTTTATCTCTCTTAGTTTTCGCGTAATGGCTTGTTAAAGTCATATTTTGCATGTTTCCGTTTTAACGACCACACTTAAACCAACTGATATACCAAACTCAAAAAAATCACAGCGGATAAAGACATTGCAGGCTACAATGTCATGCTCATGAAATTAAAGAATAAAAATTATTTGAATTGAAAAAAAAATACTGAAACTAAAAATAACAATTTAAAAAATTCTATATTTTTTTTAAATACAAATAATTTTTATTCTTTAATTTTATGAGCATGTCATTGTAGCCTGCAATGTCTTTATCCGCTGTGATTTTTTTGAGTTTGGTATATCAGTATTTCGTTGAATTTTTCAGTATTTTGTATATCAGTATTTCGTTGAATGGAAACCCAAAAAATTGTCTTGCAATACATTTGTTCTTGACTCGTTAATAGGGTTGTTATTAATTCGTCGTTTGTAAGTTCATTTTGTTCTCGTGAACTAACTGGAAACTAAATGCAATATGCACCCATATAACCACAACATCTGCCTATCGTCAGTGTGGATTTTTTCGAATATTACGCTTATCAGAAGTGCTTAGTCAAATCGCAGAAAAGTAAATGTTTAAAATATTTTCTTTAATTGTAGAATACTCGCCATTAGCAGTGTCGGTGCCCCTATCGGTACGGTTGTGGATAATATTGTTGTAGAATCAGTGGTGGTAGTTATGTCAGCTACGCAGAGGCTTGATGTGCACTGACAAACTTGTTGGTCACTGATTGATGTAGTTATATTTGGACTTTCACTGCTGTGGATATACGAACCTTCAGTTTTAACAAATTGTTCCTGAATTGATTATATTACTAATATACCTTAATATTGTCACCTAATTGACAATTTAAGGATGTTGGGTATATTCCTGCTCGTTATTGTATTTATTATTATTTATTTTTAATTCTGCTCAATAAATAATAACGAAAGAGAGATAATGTTCACAAAGTATGATTTGTTTTGGTTGCGTATTATTTGTATAATAAGCTGTCAAAATCACGATCTTTTTGTTATTGTGCGGCTATTATAGGAAATACTAAACCATTTATTGATCTGAAACTATGGTCACAATGAAATACTACTTTCCAAAGTTTAAAAACGTAATTGTGCAAATTAAGTAAACGGCAATTTAATGCAATTGAGTAATTTTACATTTTACTATATTTTAAGTGAATTTTGACAATTATAAAAAAGGCAAATTCACTTTTCGTGGAGAAATCATAGAGGTGTATTTGAATAACCAATGATCCAGAAATTTTGACGAAGTTTTATCGACATAAGAATTTTAGTTTTTTTTATAATAGCTACACAATGCAGAAAAATTGTGACTTTTACAGTTGTACACAAAAAAGTTTTACTTAATGGAAATTGTTCTGCTAATATCGTTTAGTAATTGGCAAAATTCCACAAAAATACCAAATAGCAAAGTGGAAGGTAATAAAAACCCTTTGGTATTTCAACTAGCCTACTTTTAAAAAATAGGTGAATAGTTTCAGACTCAGATACGTGGCTTTTAGTTAGGTATTCATAAATGTAAACTTAAGAGGGAACATAATATAGGAACCAATCAAGAATCAAATTTAGTAGAAAACATTCGTATTTATGTTCACATAGGCTATATCACGTTCTTAGGGTCATTTATAAGAATATGAGACCCGAGGCTACATAAATCGGAGCTCCCCCCCCCCCCTTCCTCAAAGGTTCTTTCCTTTTTAGTTGCAGTGATAATTTTTAAGGTATGGCGTGGCGTATTTATATTTTAATTGGCATGTAATTACTAACATAAACATTGCAATTTCAAGTACCATAATGAAATTGATTCAGTTCGCACAGAAATATTACAAATATATATATGCGAACAAAGTAAAAATAATGTAACTTACTAAAATGCAGTTCTTACAAAACTAAATTAATACTTCGTATTGTTGTGCCATATATAATAAAACGCCAGTTCATTTCAATTATTACTAATTACTTCTTTTTTTTTTTATTTCAAAAGTGAGGACCCCTAGAATGTGTGGCCCGCGGGAAATACCCTCTTGCCCCACTCCCCCCTAGCTTAACCCTGCACATTCCTCTCATGAAGTCATAAGTTTATTAATCTTCGCTGTAGAGTTAAATATTCAGCTATTGTGTACTCATTTGTAACAAGACGATAATTGCAAGAAACCATTACTTTTTCGCACTGATAAAATTAAGTAATTTGGTATGTAACTCGAGCCGACTCTTCAATACATTCGACTTGTATCCTAAATAATACAACAATTTTATGAAACTTGGATCATTTAAGCGCTTAACTAGTCAAATATTTTCCTGCACGACCGCAATTTAGGAGTTGTTTGTTGACATATGATAGGTAAGACGTTTTTACCGATAAGATATTCGAAGAGCAACTGAAGTACTTCTGCATGGCATGTCACGCCATGATGTTAGCATGAACAGAGAAATATTTGTTCAGACTAAATACAAAACTTTTGCGATATAGTAGACTGTAAAATATTCTAGAGTGGTTCTAGGGCGTGGTTTAAAAAAATGTGTTTTAATTAAGTAAATATGGTGGGAGCAGTGCTACCTTGGTAATGTACTTATACGAAAGCCTACATTTATTTACGTTAACTAAATGTTACATGATATTTTATCATTTAAATACTCTTCAGAGCTGTGTTATAGAAATGTAGTTTATAGTTTACATTTATACAAATGCAATTTGAAAGTTGAGTTTCAAGGTACCATTACATTCCTTCTACGAACAAACGAAATAAACCATTTCCGACATAAATATTTTGTAATTATTATTTATGACTGCATTGATGTAACACACTCCGTTGTTACTCATCCTCTCCTTATCTCTCTCTCTCTCTCTCGATGTATATATATAATTATATATATAATTATATATATATATATATATATATATATATATATATATATATATATATATATATATGCTGATACCCGCATTGGATACCCGTTTGTGGAGTTTTCAATTTAATGCGATAATATTTCTGAAACAAAGAAGTTTAGAAAAGTGATTGTTGGTGCAAAATGTTGTTAAGATCAATAACCGTTTTAGGAACATGTAAAGTAAAGATTCACTAAATATTTTCACTACCCCGATCTGCGCCTCACACTCCCTCCAAAAATTTTTTTGCAGAAACCTTTGCGAGCGCACGCACAGCAACTCACCATTTCTGCACAACACTTTTGGGTACATTTTCTGCCAATCAACGCCGTTTTACGAGACCCATCGCCCACAAAGTTTGTGACAGAAACCTTCGCGACACTCTTGATGTACTACTATTTTTCTTTGGCAGTTAGCACAAAATACTATGATATGTACTGTACCTAAATTCGACGTTTTTAACTTAAAAAATGACGTATTTCCCATACAAACTTCAGAATTTTATTTAATCCTCTTAGATGGTGAATGATCTAAAACGCTGATACAATTAACTTTTATTTATAAACAGTCAGTCAGAAGCTGTCTGCCCACTTCAAAGTTCTTGCACAATAAAATTTTGTTTTCACAGCGTTTATCCCTGAAGGCGTATCAGAAAGCGCATTATAAACTTGCAGATGACATAAATTGAATTAAACACCCATGACTTATACTGGATTCTATACCAGTACCTATCGACCAGCAGATCCGAACAACCTCATCATCTATTGACTGTTGTCGGCAGTAAATATAAAATTTTAAACTAAAACACCAGTTCAAGCGCAAAGCTGTCATATCACATTTCTCACATGTAGTGTTGTGAAAAGTAACTCCATATAAGTTATTTTTTCGTGGTAATAAATGTTTTTCGCATCGTCTGTCTTAAACAGCTTACAAACTAAGTTATCCCCGTCATAATCATCAGTCTCTTCAAGGCCACGTATACCAGACATAGAAACAGTGTGTAACTGAATATGCAGTCATCAAAAGCATGCATTTCCGCGATAATTTAATCGGGTTTTACAGAATTGGGCATTTTTCAAAACACATTTCAGACCTTTTCAACCAAGTTACCTGATAGGTAATTACCTATAATTTTTGTGGCGGAAAACAGCTCCGCACTTCACTTGGATAAAGGGATATTAATTTTTAAGTAAAAGCACGTTTTTTTTTTGCCTCCTTATATGTCGAATTTCCAAAACCGTGAAATTACTTTTGATGTAATTACGTAAGTATCAAACTGACGTAGAAAGGACCATCGATATCTCAAATGGTTTAAATGCCATCAAGGGTTCATTGTCAAAACACTCATTTTACGACTTTTCAACCCGATAATTATCGAATTTCAAAGAAATTCAGAAACTGCTCTTTATGTAGTCCTATATACGTAAGCTTCTTTCTGAAGCAAATAGGGGATCGATATAATACGGTAATTGTTTTACGCGCTATCGGGATTGATTGCAAATACGTTTTATGACATTTCACCCCTTAAATTTCAAGTTTCGAAAAAAACTGAAATTTTGTAATAAGGATTCCTATTAGCGTTATTCTGAAAAAAAAAAAATCCGGATATCTAAACGAGATAACGACGATTCGTTGAAAACATATTTCACCATTCATTACTCCCTTAATTTTCGAATTTCGAAAAATCCTTTCTTAGTTAATGCCAACGTCATAAGGGGAAGCGATCCTTAAAATTTTATATTTCTAGATCCAACTGTTTGGTCTGTGAGTTTATGATTCAGTCAATGAGTGAGTGATGTTACCAGCATGAAGCAAAATTAATAAAAATTTTGACAATACTTTTTGGTGGTACTCTCCAAAAATAAATGTATATAGATTATTCAGGATAAAGTAAGCACTGTTAGAGACCCTAGTTACTTTTTTGTTAGAAGACAATGTATAGTTTCCTACCACTTCTAATACAAGCAAAGCTACATATGTAGCAATCATAGTGTATAGATTGCGTCGTACTCAAAAGTAAATGCCGGATGTTACAATAAATAATATTTTAAATTATTATTCCAGACAAGATGATCTTCAAATGTACTCAATTTATTGTGAAGCACCTATGACAGTAACGTAATTTTTAAGAATCCGGATTTTAAAAAAGACCTTTCTTCATGTTGACAGACTTTGATGTGTGTGTGTGTGTGTATGTATATATATATATATATATATATATATATATATATATATATATATATATATATATATATATATATATACACACATACACGCACACACTTACATGATTCCAATTCCTTCATTTATATCTGGTAAAACCTACTTAAACTTACAGAGTACTAAGGTCGTGTTGTGACTGTCATAGTTTTACCGTAAATGATACCATAGCTTCTTACGTTATGGTTAGCGATGATGGTTTATCGCGGGAAAACTTGACTGTTTGCTGGGTTTCAACGCACTTTTAGCTTACCAGATAATTACTGGCTTTCGCTTGTACATGGAAATGTTACCCTATTTGACTGAGCCAATAAGAATCCCGCTATTGTAATATTGTATTCATTGGAGCGCAGACAGCCTCGTTGTGTCAGACGTATATCACCCAATCGTAAGGGCCACGATTTTGTCGCGAAAATATTTTTGCCCCACTTTGTTTCAGTGTGTCTCGTGCACATCGGCAGTTCTGCTTCATGGTTATTGGCAGCGTGTCTTTGTTCTGACACGTTTCTCATTTGAGTGAACCAATCACAATAAGATTATTGTGAGTCCTGACGTCTGTAATTTTCCAAGGCAAGTGAGAGTAAAATCATCCAATCACAGACGATGTAGCAGAGCTGCAGGGTGCACATGATGTATTAAAACCAAATGTTGCAAAAATCTTTTCGCCATAAAATCGTGGCTCCACCAATAGTATATGTTGCTAGAAACTACAGCGTTTTCAAGTGTATGTTGGCACAATATATTTTAGCAATATATCATCATCACTAGTTATGGTACATGTGTTCAATCTGGCAACAGCGACACGGGAGGAGAGCTGCCCTGATGACTGTGGCAGAAGATGCAGCGGGCGATCCCGCAGTTGCGTGGATGTCACGTGACCCAGTTCTGGGCCGGAACCTTCAACTGTTGCCCGCGCGCGGCAGATAAGAAGGCGCGTTGCAAGACGGGGGGCCGCCCGCCCACTATGTGGGTCACAACACCTCGCGCTTTTTGTCATCGCACGCTACATCACAAATATCGGGAGACCTAACAAATTCGCATTTTCTTTTAGGCGCTAGCTAGAGTTCCAGCAACTATAGGCGTGTATCACGTTCACAGTTGGCCGTTGACTTACTCGACACTTCCTGGAAGTAGCTGAGCCAATAATATAACTGTAACTGAATACTGACCCATTTGACAGTGTCAGCGAGCAGCTAATGAACAACGTTGTCTGCTGGGATACGCATATATTCTTGGAGGCTAGCCTACAGGGCAGTGAAACTGCGAATTTTTCCGACCTCTACAAATATCAAATATCGTGACTCCCCCCGCTATTGTTCTTCTATAGTTTCCCAGGAACGGATTTAGATAATTAGCTTGAGGAAAGGGGCAGGTAGCTAACTTCGCCATAGCTAGTGTAATGCCACTAATTTTTTTTGGTGAAAATAATTTTTCAAAGCCTGGCGTGCACCCCGTGCAGCTGCGCTTAGGTCAGCGATTTGATGTTTCGATCCTCAGCGTCATGGGTCTCTAACCGCAAATATCAGACGTGCAGTGTCGCAGTAACCTAATTCTCATTGGCACAGTCACATCGCTGACTTTCCTATAACTAGAGACCCCGGTTTTTCGCGAAAAGAATTTTGCCTCACTTTTGTTTCAATCACTTACGTGCACGTCCACAGAACTGTGGTCAGTGATTGGATATTTTAACTCTCACGAGCCTTGGAATTCCACCGGCAAGTTACAGACGAGTAGTGTTGCAGGAACGTTATTGTAACTAGCTCAGTCAAACGATAGACAAGTACACGCTGTCAATAACCATGAATCAGAGCTACAGATGTTCACGTAAGGCATTGCAACAAGTTGATGCGAAATTATTTTCTCCAGAATTCAGTGGTTCTACCCATAGTGTAGACCTATGCACTATTTTCGGTTATTTCAATGTCTGAGTGATTGCCTTTATTTGGTGAGAGGGGGACGGGGAGGGCGCACCTTTTCATCACAGTTTTAGGACATGGTATTAAACCTCTTCGACATGTCTTTTTCCATGTCTCCGGTGGACACCGCTTATTAATCTGTGAATTCTGCCTTACTGAATCCTGTCTTGAATTCCTGTTTCGAAGTTAATATGCAGTTGTGCATTTAAATAACCATATTAATTCAGCAGAACACCTTCTGTTTATAAAATAAAAACAAGGGTAATTACTTAGAATGATGATAGATTATTTGTCGTCAATATGATTGGACAAAACAATAACAAAAATACGCTTGTATTAAGATGATTGGTTTTCAGCCCGGGGACTGGTTTGAACCTCAGGGGTGACACCTGACCCTGAAGTGCAACAAGGCTAGGATGAAACTGTGGTGGTCCCAGTGGCGAGACGAGAAGTGTTCTAGGGCAAGCGGTGATTGGCAAATACTATACACAATTCTCAGTTGCCTGTAGAACAATTTGACTAGGTAGAGACAGACACACTCCACAGCCAGTAGCAAGTAAGAGGCGAGGAACATATTCTCCATTAACACACCTTCATGCTCAAAGTTTATAGTCGGATCTTCTACTGCTTGCCTTGGAACACGACCATGCCTCGCCACTGGGTGGTTGGCCATTGTCTTCCACAGTATGGGTATGAGAGGACAACACAGCACACAGTCCTGTACCCAGAGAGGCAACTGTAAATACTGACCTCCTGGCTGGGAAAACAGCCCGGTACCCTTGGTACAGCAGCAAAGAGTTTTAAGCACTGAGTCAAGCGTTAAACTTTGCATGACAAAAAAAATACAAAATTTTAGAACCGGAATTAAATTATAGTTGACTAACTGATGAAAAGAGGTGCCAGGGTAAAAAAAAATCCGTCCTACAACTATACAGAGCACAAAGAAGATACTAAGCTAAACAACAAACGGCAACTTCGTAAGCATAAAGTACATTGTAAAAATCCTTCCTTAAATATTTGGGAAGTAATTGACTTAAACGTATAGTATGGAACAGTTTTAAATAAACCTTGTAAATAAATTCGATAGTGTTTTGCAAAAAGGGAGTTAACATATGTGAGGCTTATTGATAACGCCCTTCTTGCAAAACACCATCTATATGCAAACTTTTACACTTGCTACAATGTAAGTCTAGAAACGTTAGTATACATTAGACTGTTTTCTAAAAATGTTTAGGATTGCTACCATGGATGTCTGGGAAACAATTATACCATACCTACTTTCTTAGCGTTCCTATACGCACGTGTGGCAAATTTACTAACTAATTTTAGAGTTTAGTAATTAGCCAGTTCAGTCGTGACGAGTGACGCTTGTCTCTCCTGTCAATCTGGATTTGTATAAATTTATTTTTAATTGATATGTTTTTATAAGTGTTCACTGAAATACGTACGTACCAAAGTAATAAAGTGCGTAGTGACTAAATGAATTAACAACAGTAGGACGTTAGAACAATTATTTCGATTACACAACGAAAAAGTTTAGCAATGCATTTATGTTAGCTACGTACCAGTTTTATGTGTTTATCATAATATTTGGCAAAGTTCCTCTATATTTTCACAATCGCATCTAAATATAAATTAGTTTATTTGCCGTTCTGGTAAAATAAATATAAACATTTTAATGTTACAAATATTGTTAAGTCTACGAAATAATATATTTTTGAAAAACATTTAACAATATCGAACGTTATAAATAGGGCCAATTAATGTACAGCAAGTAATACACGTAATCAGTTTCGTAAAACCAGACGATCACGGAAAGACTCGTTATTTCAAAAAGTTCCTAGACATTTTAAATATTTCTTGTCTGTGACATATGTATTTAGCAGTGTATCGACGTACTAATTTTTAACGAAGCCATAATATCTACAAATTCTTGGAGATGGGCAATATTTAGAGGTACGTCAATTTCGCGGATTCATCTGGCAGTAGCCTAGATTGCTCAGTCCTGTACACGCTCTGGATACCGTCGATTATTCATTTACTTACAACATTACAAGCGATAGTTATCATTTCCTTATTTACTTCTGGTTTTCAGTAGTCAAATGCGTTTCGTGACAGCCGCCAGCTAATCACACACGTGATTATGAAGTATATATTTTTGGCGTTCAACCTGACCTGGAATGTATTTGCGAAATTGACATACCTCTAGCGATATTTCATCAAGTGATTTACGATACTGTCATGTAGCGCATAATAAAATAGCAAGACTTGAATTTACAAAGATTGTATGTCACATTTCGAGAACTAAAGAAATTTAATATTTTGTTATTTAGTCATTAAATCTTTGGTATCTGTAGTCTATGCCTTATTGGTATAGGTCCACCCACTTGGAAGATAGCATAACACGAATAAATAAAGATTTTGTGATATTTCCTCAACTATTAAGTTGTATAACCAAATTGTATAATTTGACCATTCACCATTAAAAATTTGATACCAGTAGGGATTATTGCTGTGGGTCAACCATTTGGTAAATAACATGTAAATAAATAAGGGTTATGTGACATATTTTGCAAACTTGACTGATTGTATACTTTGGTTGTTAATCATTCAAGTTTTGAGTTAATTTCCATCAACTCTGAGTAGGTCGGCTCATCAGTTATTCTGGTAGCGTCTTGTTAAATTCACAAAAACGCTAAAGTACAGGATGTTGCAAAAATGGTAACTGAAACTAACATATCTACCAATAGTCAATATGTATAAACATAATTACGGGTATTGTTGCAGAGTTACCTGAGTGACTTTGGACATGCCTCAGTACAGCTTCCAAGATTGGGCATGGTGTGCTATTGTTTATATACTCTGTGATACGTATAATATATGGACGTGTCAGCAATTAAGTTACCATTTTTTAAACACCCTCAGTTACAATTTTTTAAACATCCTGTATCTCATAGCACGTATTGGTAACTCGACGTTAGATGAGAGGAGAGATTGGCCTAAAGATACACGAACGTTAGTAAGTTTCGAGGAAAGCAACAATTGCTTTGAGGACTTGGTGCGCATATTTTGCTTTCCCAAAGAGCCTATGCCGCCTAAGTAAAGTGCAGACGCAACTCAGTATTTTATCGGGAGTCAGACATATCCCTCGTCATTGGGGGCAAAAAAAATTGTGGAGGCGCTCCCGAGGTCTCGTATTCTGTTCTGTGCTTGGTAGGAATGCTTTCCAGGTTTCCTGTCTCGGGGTGAGGCACTTGTGGTTTGCTTATAGATTACGGCCGCACACTAAATTTAGAGAATTCTAGGGAAAGGGAGGCAGAAATAGATTCTTGGGGCTATAATTCCAACGCATTACGCCATATTTTCTTTTAATTTCCAAACACTTTTGAAGATATCTGACAGCAAAAACTATTTAAAATTTTTAATAGAACTCAGTCGAACATTGTTCTATGGACACTTGTAGCATACGTTCGTGAGGTTTCGCACATGTAAGTGTCGAGAATTCCTCACAAACTGTAAGTTCAGTCATTCGTCTCAGAACAATTGGGTGTACTATGTTGTTATTATATAGTATCTTTTGACTTTATTTTAAATGTTCTTGTAATGAGAGCAAATGATTTTGAATGAAATCGTGCACATAAGCTGTTGCTGCACTTTTCTGGGACGACTAGACCAGCAAAGACCACTATTTCGCTCAGAAAAGACATTTTTTTTTTAACACCTGACAACACTCATACCGTAAGTTGAAGTGATTTTGGACACTTGGGGGACTTTGGAACATTACATTTCTTTACCGCTTGTGATAACCCTTAGTGAAGAATTTTCCCTCTGGAAAATTCCAAATAATGAATGTCCCCGTTATATTACGCTCATATTTATTAAAAATTTACTTACATAGGAAATAAATATTGTGTAAAATGGTTCCAAAATATCTCACGTGTCCATAGCCACCCTGCTGACGGTACCAGACATTATTTAAATTTTGGTAGTAAAAACTTTGTGGAAATAATTTACAGTGCACAAGTCTGGAATAGAAGATGTGACCCCCGATTGTGGGTAGGGCATACATGTACAGTATATATGGCTACACAACCAAATGTGCATGGTCCTAATTCTCAAGCTTCACGATGGTTTCGTAGCGTCAGTAGCCGACTACAGTATGCTTCCCATTTGTATGTTATCGTACGGCAACACTTTTAAATGGATTAGAGCCGTAACTAGCAGGGACGGATCTAGGATTTCCTTCACCCCCTTTTTTACATCAACCCAATCAACCCAACAGTAATAAACATATATTGCATACGTTGTTTTGCGCTCGCGCAAATAACAGTATAACATTTTAGTATAAACACATACAACCTGTACTTACCAGCTACCATTAGCAGTCTTTTAAGTGTGCATTTTAATTGTAAATACTGCATTTATAACATTATATGGTGTTCAAGGTTAATAAAAATACAAAACTAGTAAAAGTAGAAATATTTGTAGATATTGTATCTTTTCTACACTCATTTACATTTCATTCCCAAGTAAAAATTTTCGCCACCACCAACGGCCCTTCTAACCCGGTGCCCGGGCAGTCTATCCCCCACTGCCACCCTTATAACCGAACCCTGATAACTACCAACGGCACTACAATCGGACGGCATAAATGGAAGAGGCATGGCGTCTTGAAGGCGTAGCTTAGCAAACTTCGCAGCTGAGAAGAAACGGTCTGCCGTGGTGTGATGATCTCAGGCGGAAAGCTCGCGGGGAGAGTGGTACTGTTTGCGTTAGGGTATGAGCTAATCGTGTCACCTAGATCCTTCCCCCCTCCCTTTTACCCTCGTCTTCATGCTCGCCCCGAGACCCGCCTTCAATCCACACACACACACGCTTCCAGCAACACGGATCTCGAGGGAGGATGAAACAATAATGACCTTCTTCCTCCATCGAGGCGCAATAAGACGCGGGGAATGGCATCAGAGCTCGGTAAACAGTCAACAAGTCTTTTGAGACCTCACCTGCACCGACGCTCTTCCAGAAAGCCTGTGGGAGGAAACTACGACTGTTTGGCGTGCCCAAACAACCGCCCGTGACTCAGTCCGCGCGCCATGAGACACAGCTGGACCACCTGCCGAAAAGTCCCGTGTCACGTGCGACGTGATCTCGCAACCGTGTTTGCCGTGCTTTTATGGAGTTTGGCGCACGCGACTTGAGCTCCTCAGCTCTGCAAACTAGACGGCACACAGTTCGCGCGTCGGCTTAACGCAATTCGCGGGGAGAGCCGCGTCTTGGTCCTTGAAGCGAGATTCCAAGTGTCTCCGAACTCACTCAGTCAACAAGGCACGAAACATTTACACCTTCATGTAGCTCATTCCATTTCAGGAAACCATTTTTCCCTTTGCGACTGAAATAATAGGCCTGTCTCACAAATTTCACTGAGAACATATGTGTAATCTACATGGAAAAACTAGCCCTTGAGAGGGGAAATTTTTAAATTTGGAGGTGATTCGAGACAATTACAGCCATTAGAAATTTTTTCCATTTCAAACGCCCGTGAAAACAGTTCGTCACAAAATGGCTGCCACTGTGACGTCATCAGCCAGTAACCAACCGGCGCTTCGCAAGTCTGAAGTAATATTTTTGGGTCGGGCTTAAGGCGGGCCAATGTGTTTGCCATGTATATTTATTTTACTCGCAAGCCACGTTAGCAGTCTGAGATCTTGTAAAAAGCTAACAAAGAAGTGGTTTAGAATCGTACACCGAGTCATTAATGTTTGTGAGAACTGCAAAAACGTGTTTTAAAGTGAGTAATAATTTTGTGATTGAATTATTAAATGTCGTGTTCCGTATACAGTTACTGTATATGTTTTCTATATAACGTCATAATATACTAGATAGACACTACTCAACAATTACTTTGACGAAGTTTCTCTGAAAGCACTGAGCTGCAGCTTCCAAAGAACATTTAAACCTGTATACAGAAGTTGGAACATGTATAAACAACTTTTATTTTAAAAAATAAGCAGCAGTTTTATTTATCCCATGATTACAGTCAAATTTCTGACAGATTAGTAAATTTTTTTAATGTTACACACTAACTATAGGAAAGTAACTGTGAACACTGTTCGAATTGAAGTAATATAAAATACACGTTGTCACTTAAAAATAATGAAAGGGAGTTTCAAGTTTATTTCGCGACCGCAGCGAATGCAAGCCGAGAAGAAATCGAGAAGCAAGCAATAAAAATATAAACAGCCATTACTAGGGACTGGAAATTTTCGCGAATTCAATTACCTGTAGGCTAGACTCATATTGTACTACGCATACTCAAGCCCCGTCTATTCGTTCATTTCCTGTTGTTCCAGTGAGTAGCAGCTAGCGGACAAATGGTCGGGGATTGAGTATTCATAGTACAATGGATTCTAGCCTGCAGGTCATTGAATTCGCGAAATTTTCTAGTCCCTAGCCATTACTTTCGTTGTCCATTATATTCTGCTTTCATTTATACACCAGCGGCGCGTGGTGCCGGTGTTCCCTAGCGGTTATCCATCCATGTGCTGCTAACCATGCTAGAAGCTACTTTACTTCAGTGATCACATGACCACCAGAGTATTAACGCGCGGTACAGGCTGGTGACGTAGAAAATGTTTTCAGTTAGCGCCGCGGCGTGGCGGTAGCTGTTTTCATATCTGATATAAGTGTCGTATAGCTAAACGAAACACGTTCAACAAAAATTATTTCTTTTATATTCATAATTTTCCTTGTACTTTTATATGGATGTATCTTTAACGAATTTTAAATTTCATGCAAGTAGCCCATTGTAACCCGAGTACAACTTAATGAAATAAGTATTATTTAACTCTGTATTTAAATCCAGTTTATCTAACTGACATTGGTGTCGTATAACGTCTCCTTTAGCTCGCTCTCTTTTGATAAATACGGTACACTTGGTAAATTTGGCAGTACTGACAATTGGGCACTGTTTTATATTTGTTTAATTTTCGACTTACACAGATATTTGAGGAATATTTCTCATTCTGCCAAACCGAGCAGCACCTAACAGATAATATATAAACGTGTTTCAGAAGCAAACCACTTTTATTTGTGAGTAATCACAGAACTTATCGTCTGTACTGCCAAATGTATGTACATATCAATTATATGTATATACAAACAGGTTCACATTTCAAGAACATCTACTTACGTGTACAATTTATATTCGAAAACTACTCGTCATCCGTGGCTTATCTGGGATTCGAAATCGAGACCTCTTCGATGGGATAATACAGTTTGTTTTCTTTAGTTTGCCTTACGCTGTTAGCGTAACCACTTTCTGGTTCACACTTAACTGGGCATGACTTACAGCCTAAAACGTTACAGCAGTCACAGCTGGAGTTTGTTCCATTCGTCTGAGACACATATATCAAAGCAAGAGATTAACATGTATATTTAACTCAGTAAGTATTTCGCTCCCTAGTATGTCTTTAATTTACACCGGCTGATCAAAAGGATGAAAGAGAAAAGAATGTTTTCTTTTGCCCCTTCAAATTTAAAACTTCGAATAAAGGCGGTCGGGAAGATTAACAATCGTAATAACAGATATCCTGAATGGCAAACGGTGGCCGTTTTCATGCAGCATAATGTTTCCGCAAGTGCCTGTCTTTATGCTTTCTCTTATTATCCATGAACTTAACGAAGTGTTGCACTGACGATATATGTTCCAGTGTTTCAAGAGACCTCTCTTGAAAGAGGCCTAGTTTGTAAAATGTTTCGTATACTCCTTTCCGCTTAAAACGTTTAAGAGTTGGTGGACCTGGCGCGTGAGACGTGCTATAGCGTGGTAGGGAAAGTATTTTTTCTTGTATAACTATTAAAAATGTTTCCAATGTGTTTATCTACGAAAAGAAGCACACTTCAAACTGTGTCCCTGTATTTTTAAAAATGCCGTCAGCTAATTAAAAACGTTATTTCCAAGCTCCTCAAAAGTGCTAAAAATAACTTTTTCACGTTGCTGTAACTGAGAAAACAAAATCATAGAAACCTGCATTGGACTTACACATACTTTCCACAAATAAAATTATAGGGTCGTCGTTTGAAGCCCCGTTGAAAAACAGTTACTACGTAAACACTGCACGCTAGTTTTGTACTCTGCGCCTAGAGGCGATGATGTGGTTGACGGACGTGTTACATTCTACTTATCGCCGTCCCCGTTTCCGTGCCACGAACGTAAAAAAAACTAGCGTCCGCTAACTCTTACTGGAGTGAAATAACGTGTGCTTAATTTAAAAAAATATGTAACTAAAGTGTCGTACTGATATACAGTATATACTACTCACATTTCAAAGTAATTTCTAAAGTATTTACATTTCGTTACAAGATAGTATGTTTTCATTGCTTGATTGTACCTAATTAAGGCTCTGTCAAACAAGAATTTGTTTCAGTTTGGAATACCCATCAGGAAAAAGATTGGCTACCAACATATGATTGTACTATTTGAGCGCACTAAGATTAATTTTAATTTAAGTAACCCTCATCTATAGACAGACAATCTATAACTGAGTCACTCACACACGCAGTGATGGCGCACGTGAAATGTGTCACCTAACTACAGATCTTTCAAGAGCGATAACGTCGTGATGTCATCCGACTGAGTGACGTCTGTCGATTAGGATACGTCGGCCTCAAATTCATAACGTCATTTTCTCTGACGGCTTCAAGTTTCCTTTCAGTTAGTTTTTAACGCCCGGTTGCAAGAAACACACATGTTTTTGGTTTATGTATCTTACGTACGACCATACGACGAGCATGTCACACCTTAGAGTCTTCAGACAATTAAGTGGAAGTCAGCTTAAATGGTTGCGTGATAATTCCACTTCGGCGTTCATCCACCTCATCTCCAAACGCTGGTCTGGATAGTTACTCTTCATTATGTGAATATATGTCTTTAGCTTCGCGTGTTAAAAAAAATACCCAACCTATAACATATACATTGCCACTACATGATTTTATTTTTAGGTCTATACTGATCCACATATTTTATAGTTAAAATTCCAACGAGTGACGTGTCTTTCAGGACGTATTTAAAATTGTCTGTAAGAACTACACCCTCCTGCACTTTTGAGTTTCGGCTACTTTCATAATCTGTCAGTGTTATGGGGTTACGGTTAGGATATAATTCAGTATCAAGTTACTGAATATTACTATATTTAAGGTTTTTTTTATTACGTTCGCTAATTGACATATTTTTGGGAGGAGGTGTAATGGGAGGTCCATTGTGATCCCCCATTTCTGTATGCTCAAAATGTTAGCCTTGTTGACGTCCTTTATATAATACATGATCCCCACAATACTTCAAGTATAATCGCTCGTCTCTTCATTGTGAATGGAGCCTACGACGAATGAACGTAGAGTTCAAACATTTTCGAGGCTACGAATCAAACATTTTTTAAATGTTACGTTTCCCCGTTTTGCAGAGCAAATCATATGCGTGTGTACGTTCCGGCAAACACGTATAGTTAAACAAACTTTTTTTGTCAGGCAGACTGTTATGACAATGCAGAAGAGGTTCACTAACTAAACCGCATATTATGTTAGATAAATGAAATGTGTTTTGTTAAATTTTTTATTAAACCCAAAAAAATATAAATGTTGATAAAGTACTTGTTCAGCAAAGCGAGGAAGACGAAGCTACTTTTTCCCGAAGACACCAAAGTTTTTTCTCTATGTGCCAAGTGTTGTGAAACACAAGTCGCATTAAAAAGGTTTAGGCACAAATATTTTTATCTCTCGTTTTCTGCAACATCTGTGTAAACTACAGATAGCTATAATATCTCAAAGCACTAATGTGATATTTCAAGCCAAGGAAACTTTGACTTCTGTTGTCTGCTTCCTGTTTCTCACACAGCCAATTTTTTTTTCTGAGTGTACCTGTAAACACGCTTACTAGTATTTCGTATGTTCTTAAAGTATGTTGAACTGTCAAACATGTTTGAAATTTTTGGTAATTTAACGTTTCAAGGATTATATCCGTTATTACATGACGTCAGAATCAACAAATTAAGAAAAGTCGCCGGCATTACTAATAAACAGTACTTTCACTTATATTGATGTGAATAACTTATATAAAGACTTTCTATAGAAGGTATATTTTAATTACGTGTCTACGGTCGTTTGGAACAGAAATACTCAGTAACAAATACATTAAGTTATTACCCGAGACTCCCAAAAAGATTTTACAGTGGTATTGTTTCCGAAACCGCTGATAATCAGTTAATTTTATTCCACGAGATGTAAGAAAAAGTTGATTTTATTCTTGTGGTATTTTCTTTCAAAACGGTAATAATTGTATACGTTTAATCGATACTGTCCCCTTCAAAGTGCAGTTATAATTGATTCAATCGTTCATTAGACATGGTATATATGTCAGTAATTTTTAAAATAGTGTCGGACTTACTACTCAAAGCATGTAGTGGCTGCGGTGGCCGAGAGGTCAGACCTCTCGCCTCCCACCAAGGCGATCCGGGTTAGATTCTCGACGGGGTCGGTCCCCGGATTTTCGCATGTGGGAATCGTGCCGGACGATGCCGTTGGTCGGCGGGTTTTCTCGGGGATCTCCCGTTTCCCCCACCCATTAATTCCGGCACTGCTCCATACTCATGTTATCCCCCACCAGCGCTGAAGACCTCGCTGTTAAGGGGTCCGCCTCGTGGCACATGTGTTTGTGTGTGTGAGGTATGGTGCTAAGGGCGACGTCGTATGGGCCATACAACGGTGCGTCGCCTCTACGCTTAAGGCGTGCAGTCTTCGCGAAAAAAAAAATTTCCTATGGGACTTTAAGTGGTGACCCTATTGTTTTATTTACGAAATCACTTTACTAAAGTCCAATGCACTACCCGTAAGTGGTTTCACATGTATTCGGCTAGTATATTTTCCGCTATAGCAGCCTGAAAACCCCGTTTTTAACCCATTTTGACGTGCCCTAAAAGGGGATTTCTAATACGTGTGTTGTCTTGAAAGTACTTAAGGGCAGTCTTCAGAAGGGTGTGTTATTTTCGTAGACAAACGGCGAGAACACACGTGTATTAGTTTCGGTGTAAAACGTTTTCTTCAAACTCGCTGCAGTGTGATTTTATGGCAACGAGGCGGGCCCCTTAAGCGCTGAACAAACTCTCTCACTCTCTCACTTTCTCAAAGCACATAATTTTATATGCACTTCTGCAGTATTTGTGTGTGCTAAAGTTGTTGTTGGGAACAGCAGATTCTTCAAACCACCCTCCCCCAACCCCACCCCGACAAGGTGATTTGACATAAAAATTAGTTTTAATTGGGTACTACTCTTATAAACTAGTGTAAGACTATGTACAGGTATGTTTTATGTTTTAATAGCTATATGTATATCGCCAACATAGAATGTTTGCGTAACATACGTTAGTTTAATGAATTGGACGCGTTAAGGGTTTCAATAAATGTAATACTGATGTGTACGAAATTTTCCTGGTTACTGTACAGATTTTTGAGTTAATGAAAATGTTTGTTACTTCAAAAGGTTATTTTTAAAAATAGTATTCAAACGAGTTAGTGTTATCATTAGCATTTTAAACAAGAATTATTAATAAAAGCTGCTTATAAAGTTTATTCGATATTTGTTAAGTATTACTGTGCACACAATAAAATGTATTAAAATACTTATTTGGTCTGCAGTTGCATCAAAATTTTTGTATTAAAATTTTTATTTATTTAGCATTATTTACGTGTCAGGTTTGGAGACAATCGATAAAGCAGTTTCCCAAAGATTTATATCGAAGCTTGATTACATCATGTAGTGTTATCGTACACAATAACGACAAAATTAGACTGCGTAATAGAAGAGTTGAAACTGAAATTGGTAGTTAATATGATATTATTCAATGTAATCTAAACTGCCTGGATGACCACCATTAAGGAAACAATGACTCAGCCATTTAAAACAAATATGTTTAGGTTTTCTTCAACAACGTGACTTATATATATATATGCCAAAACGGGCAGAAATATGTATGATAGTTGTTTCCGAGATATTGTGTAAAAACATTATTCTTCAAACAGTAGCGAGCTTACCGTACGGCGGACGAAGGAGGCTTCGTATAAATATCGATTTTTTTACAAATGTATGCTTTCTGCATACCAAGTTGGTCAAACGAAGTGGTAAATATTACGAATTAACCTAAATGTAACTGTATGGCCACCGTTTCGAAAATGTGTCTTACTATCCAAGTAATTATCATTTGTTGAAAAGTTTTACTGCAGTATGCATTACATTTAAAACTTGGCTCGATACTACGGTTGAGTATGTTCCGAGATATGACATATAAGCTTTATTTTACAATATACTGCTTGCTCCAGAAATAGTGTACATATAGCAGTTCGCCTTTGTAAATTAAATATTTAAGCTCACAGTTGGTATGACACAGTCAAAGAAGCCTAATTTTCAAGGAATGACATATGCCAAATAAATAACGTGTTTGAACCTAATTTTGAGGAATTCTCTCTCCAAGGGTATGAGTTTTTATGAGGGACGCCAACATATACACCAACACATACACACACAAGTAGGGAAATGATCTCGTAAGCCTATTATCTGTTCTGAAAATAAGCTACCACCACTTTATTTTTTAAGAAAATGTTGCTGTAGTTCAACATAATTACTATAATGTTCTAATTTATGCACATGTTTTCATTCTAATTACCAGTTTTAGTGACATGCACTTTTTTTGCTTGAAGTAATTTTGACATTTAATTTCATACTGATACGTAAAAAAATTATACATGAACTATATGATTAATTTATTGGTGTTTTTTATTGCTCTCTTTACATCAACATTCCTCACTTATTATTAAACTAGACATAATTCGGTCTTTTAAACATTTCTGGTGACCTAATTTTCTGTTGTTCATGTGTCCGAAGTAATCATATGTAAAAAAAACTGTTTTTGTTTGTTTAAACGCAAAAAAAAAAAAAAAAACTAACAAAATTATTCTATGGACATTAACAAGGAAGCTAAATTATTGTTACAGAATAAATACGTAGACTTATTTATTATGTGTTATTGTCTCAGTTAATTTTAAGATATGTTCAGCTGTTTTACGAATATTAAGGAAAAGTAATTCCCAAAACATGAGCAGTAACACATTTTTTTCACACAGAAATAAATATCTGAACCCTTTCTTTGCGTTAAAAAAAAACGTACATACAGATAAACCATGATATAATGTTATAAAACGAGTTGATATGTGTTGTCTTTTAGCTTTTTTTGTATGTAATTGCATTTCTAGACATTAAATTTATTTAAAAATGCTTTAAAAAATAATAAGTTTTATCAATGCATAGTTTGTGAACAAATACGTAGCCAGATCTTTATGATATTAAATAGCACACAACATCCTTAATAATGAGCAAACATCTACTTGAATCATTTAAATAAATGTCGTTGTGCATATTTAACAAACGGGTCGACTTTGTCCAACTTCCTGCACAGAGGAGGACCTACATTAGGCTTTCGAAAATGAGGTAAAATTGGCCAAGTTTTGGTCAAAAGTTGTATAATGTTACTGCATCTTTTAGCTGGGTAAATATGTATGTTTCTATCTGATTCGAGAGTTATAATTAAAAAAAGAGGGTTTTAAAAGACACGACTTACTGGAGCAATATATGCTCGACTCACGCCAACGTAATATTCTCGGAACTTCTCTAGCGATAACATTGTCGCTGAAGTTTTTTGGTTGTTTCTCAATGGTCTTCTCGGATCGGCGTAGAAAGCTTGCGGTGACGTAGTTTGGGCAGCCCTGCAGACTGGTCGCGTGGCGAGCTGTCCTGTGCAAACCTGGGCGGGTGCGGCCACTTCCTTCCTACCTAGCTAGGGCCGGGTGTTTGCCGTCAAGTCTCGGACTACATACCCACATTCTCTGCAGGTAACTACCCGGGCTGGGTGAGAGACTTTGATGCAAGTGAAAAACACGAGCACTACTGACTGGCAACAACCATCACCTTCTACTGTATTGGCATTTGATAACAACCATAGCCGTTTACTTACTGGCATTTGATAACAACCATAGCCTTCTACTCATTGGCATTTGATAACAACCGTAGCCGTCTACTTACTGGCATTTGATAACAACCATAGCCGTCTACTTACTGGCATTTGATAACAACCGTAGCCTTCTACTCATTGGCATTTGATAACAACCATAGCCGTCTACTCATTGGCATTTGAGAACAACCGTAGCCGTCCACTTATTGGCATCTGAAAACAACCATAGCCGTCTACTCTTTGGCATATAATATCAACCATAGCCGCCTATTTATTGTCATTTGATTACAACCATAGCCGTCTACTTACTGGCATTTGATAACAACTATAGCCGTATACTTATTGTCATTTTATAACAGTCATAGTCGTCTCTTATTGGCATTTGATAACAATCGTAGCGGTCTACTTATTGGCGTTTGATAACAACAGTAGCCGTCTACTTATTGGCATTTGATAACAAAAACAACCATCCACTTACTAGCATTTGATAACAAAAACAACCGTCTACTTACTGGCATTTGATAACAATCATAGCCGTCTACTTATTGGCATTTGATAACAATCGTAGCAGTCTACTTATTGGCATTTGATAACAGTAGCCGTCTACTTATTGGAATTTGATAACAAAAACAAACATCTACTTACTAGCATTTGATAACAAAAACAACCGTCTACTTACTGGCATTTGATAACAATCATAGCCGTCTACTTATTGGCATTTGATAACAATCGTAGCAGTCTACTTATTGGCATTTGATAACAGTAGCCGTCTACTTATTGGCATTTGATAACAAAAACAAACATCTACTTACTAGCATTTGATAACAAAAACAACCGTCTACTTACTGGCATTTGATAACAATCATAGCCGTCTACTTATTGGCATTTGATAACAACAGTAGCCGTCTACTTATTGGCACTTGATAACAACAGTAGCCGTCTACTCATTGGCATTTGATAACGAAAACAGCCATCTACTTACTGGCGTTTGATAACAATCATAGCCGTCTACTTATTGACCTTTGATAACAACCATTACAATCTACTTATTTGCATTTGATAACAACCATAGCTGTCTACTTATTGGCAATTGATAACAACCATAGTCATCTTTAGTAGAAGGCTGTGGCCTTAGATATGGCAACCCTGCCAATAAGGTTCATATTAATAGTGCTCTGAGCTCTCTGACGGTTAAGGTTGATTCTACTACAGATATACGTTAAAAGTTTGATATGGGACCATTTCTACCGCTTGTTGCACTGGTATCGATAAGAGGTGTAAACAGACCAATCACAGAGCTTTCGTGAATTTGAAGTTACAAAAAGTTAAAAATTTATAATCCAACATTTGTTTGATTTTTTACTTTAAAATTAAATTAAATAACTTCTTACGTTGGCAAACTTTGTTAAATTTAATTTTTCTACGGTTTCGTATTGCATTAGACCCGTTATCTACAGCAGCTCAACTAGTGGTGGAATTTTACCCTCTGCCAAACTACCCCTTTATAAAACGTGTTTTCCTCCCAATCTGTAGTAGAATTAAACTTACCGACGGCAATGACTTTCAGTGAGTCGTTTGTCTGCCTATAAACTGGCGAATCAGGTAGTAGTAGAGCTCAGAGCGCTATTAAGGTCACGGGTATCTATTTATGCTGTTTTAAATCTTGCAAACGAGCAGATATCGCAAAGCCGTTACATAGAAATGTTGGAAATTGTTTGTACTATGTAGCCTAATTTCTTTTCAAAACCTAAGTTTTTATAATTTTTTCTAATGACTGACGTTAAGAAAATTTAATTAAGTCGACAATTAATCAAAATTATAGAAACTTATGTTTTGAAAAATTAGGCTAAGTAGTACAAATAATTTCGAACATTTCTATGTAACGGGTTTGCGATATATTCTCCCTTTCACGATTTAAAAAACGAAATTTTCAAAATCAGTATAGATTGGAACCAGTGGAACGCGTTGTCACATCGAATGCCGCAAACGTGTAATAAAGATGGCTACGTAACAACTTGCCTCTATGAGACATTCAGTGGTTACCTTATCATTTTATGTCGTAATATTAAAGGGGATCTTCACCAGTTTCAAAATTCCACGTTTGACGCATGGAAACAGCGGAGTGATAAGATCCAGTGTACCACGCTCGACGGGTAGCATATCGCCCTTATTCACAGCGCGTCAAACTGGCATACAAGGTTTTCGTTGTAGTTTTTTTTTATATGGGACTTAAGCGATGACCTCCATTTTTTTTGTGTAGTATGAAGTAAAAGGCCAACGCATGACTCTCGTTTTGGAATTTACGAATTCAGTAATAGTTAAGCGGTCTACCCTTACGGAAAAGCTTATATCTGAATTTGACCACATCTGGGACCGATCTGGACCAGATATGAATTAGTGTACGTTTGCCTATCCCTGATGCCATATATTTCCAATTTCAGATACATTTTTTTCATATGGGTAAAAACGCCGTTTGTAACCATTTTGAGAGGCCCGAAAAATATTATTTTTTCAAAACAAGAGTACTGGATTTTTGAAAACATAGCAGCATAGTATTTAGTGTGTATTCCTTTCGTAGATAAGCGTAATTTGAATAAGTTAAGCGGTTTCGCGTAAAAAAGAATATGCGTGACACGCCTCAATAACGTTATGCTCCAATCGAGGACTTCCCTTAAAGATAAAAGTGCATTGCACATGTCTATACCTTTTAAAGGATTCTGCACCAAGATTTTCATACCTAAAAGGATTACAACACCCATTTTCGTCATTCCCGGTAGTGTAATAATTAACTTTAGAGGTACATGGAGGGCCTGAAATGTGTACACTCGTGTAAGACGTTTATTAAATCCTACTTTCTTAAAGCATGCCGAGCATTTTTTGAATAATCTTGTACTGGCCGAAGCCCTGCACAATGCTCGGCGACCAAGTCAGGCGGCCCCCTTAACGGCACGGTAGACATCAGTTCATCATTACGTTTTTATTTGTATATTTGTACCAGACATTTTTTTCTCTTGTAAGACATGAAATTTAACTACCTTCAGTTCTTATGAATTTTTTTTATCTTTCATAGATTTTGCATAATGGCTTGTCAAATTAAAAATTTGCGTGTCGCAGTTTTAGGCACGACACTAAAACCCACTTGACTTACTACATAACGATGTTGTAGGCTACACGGTCTAATATATAAAAACCAGAAGTAAAATATTTTCGTATTTCAAAGTATTCCTTAAAATTTTAAATTTAAATTAAAAAAGAACTTAAATATAAAACATTTTATTTTGTGGCTTTATACAGGAGACTTCATAGTCAAAACATAGTTATTCAGTGTGAATTATTTCAGTTCAATAAGTTAGTTGGTTTTAGTGTCGTACTTAAAAACGTGACATGCAAATTTTGACTATTACAAGCCGTAATGCAAAAACTATGATAGATATAAATTTTTCATAAGAGTTAAATTTAGTCACAATTTACTTAAAAAAAAAAAAGAAAAATGTATGTGTCAGAAATATAAAAATAAAAACACGACGATAGTAATTTCTGTAGCCTATATCGGGTAGTTAAGAAATTTTTAATAATTCAATGATTCGTAAATGTCAAGGTCCGTTTCAGTCGCCATATTGAATTTTATTTATTTAATTCCTTTTTTGAAATTCTGTGAAAAAAAAATTTTACATCTGCGACAGTACCGCGAATTATATTTACTTTGAGATACAGTCCAGACATTGTGATTGAGCTGTTAACGTAAAAACACAGGTCGCAATCAGTCCGGTAAGTTATGAAATGAAACAATTGGCACACTGATTACGGCGTAACTATATGTTTACAGCTAAATCGCCACGTCTGTACTGCAACGCAAGGTACACACAGTCTGTAGTATAATCGCAGATATATAATTTTTCTAGTCAGAATTTCAAAAAAGCTAAAATGGTGACTGAAACATAGCCTTAAGGCCATGCTCTCGTGTTTCTATTGTTTTGGTGATAATAATTTTTTTCAAAGCTTAAACGAGAGCAGTTATCATATATATGTTCGACAGGTTTGCTTAAAATGATTGTTGTCATTATAGCTTTTTTTTTTTTAAAAAAAAAGAAATTATTCTGTTTCGACTAAAAAGTCAACTAACCAAAATTTCGTTTGTTACATAATTAGCTAGTATTTACTACCTTGAAAGAAATCAGCCAACGTGAAGTTGACGATTTTAAACAAAACTACCAGACAGATTTTTTATATCTGCTCTCGTTTAGGCGTAAAAAGTTAATATCGCTAAAAAAAAAAAGTAGAAACAAGAGAGAATGGCCTTAAGGGCACCGCCTACCCGCGCGTGAGAGGCTCAAAGCGACGAAGCAATAGGTCGACCTTGAAGCGCGCATCAAATGTCGCGTCGCCTCAACGAGCCAAGCGCTGAACTAGCGTGCAAAGTTCCCGCCGAACGGTTTTTACTATGGGACACTAAGCGGTGACCATATAATTTTAGTGGTGCAAAGTCTGCAACTAAGTTCAGTGCAGGTCGCAACCTGAATTTCACATACATCCGTTTAGTACGTTTTAAAGTACGGAAGGCCGTTTTTAGCCATCTTGGAGGGCTTAGAAACCGGGTTTTTAATGAGCATGGTGTATTAACAATGAGGTTCCGACCTTATCTGAAGTTTGTTTTCTTTTCATACGTTGGCACAATGGGCACACGTGGAATATTTTCGTAGTAAAAACCTGTTTGCGAACACGCGGCAACGCATTTGAAGCGTGAGGTAGGCGGCCGCCTTAAGGGTGAGTGATAGTCAGCTTCTTGAATTTTTGTATTTTGTGTCATGATTTTTTTTGGTAAGTTTTTAGAACTTGAACCAAACTACGAAATATAATACATACTGATAGAATTTTAGACAACGTAAATGTATTTTTGTCGTTACTGTTGTTACTGATCGATTTTTAGTTAGAAAATTCTTATTACTTTCTTAAATGCGATTCGGTCTGTAACAACAGTACCGACAAAATAAAGATTTATAATGTCTTAAAATTTATTTGAATGTTTCTGTTCCGTAGTTAGGTTAAAGTTCCAAAAATTTACCCAGAAGAATAGTTATGACACAAAATACAAAAATTCAAGATAGTGACTATCTCTCACACCTTCAATTCAACACGAGGTGTCTAACCCTAACTTTAAAGGGCACATGAAGGAAAATTATTATTGTTTTAAACATTTTAATATTTGTACAAGATGTGTTTTGTTTTGAAGACATACAATTGTGACTATTTTTTTTACGGCAATGAAAATTATTTAGCTTTCCTAGTTTTTATATAATGGCATGTCAAAGTCCAAATTTGCATAAAACGGTTTTATGCTTTACGGGAAAAGCAAGTGCTTACCGAACTGAGAAGAATCACACTGAATAACGAAGTTGCAGGCTACATGCTCTCTTATATAAAACAAAAATACTAAAAAAAATATGTTTAAAAAGTTCTGAAATTTTAAATTAAAATGTAAAAAATTCAAGAATTTTTTTAAACGTCCTAAAATAAGTTTTTTTTGTATCGGATACCTTATAGACTACAGTTTCGTTATTCAGTCGAATTTTTTTTTTTTTTTTAGTTCGGTAAGCGCTTGCTTTTCCCGTAAAGCATAAAACCGTGTTATGCAAGTTTGGACTTTGACATGCCATTATATAAAAACTATGAAAGCTAAAAAAATTTTCATTGCAATAAAAATTAGTCACAATGTATGTCGTCAAAACAAACCACATCACATACACATAAAAATAAAATAAAATAAAAAAATATTTCTGTCAAGCTCCTCTTGTACTCATTTGACAATGAAGAGCATATAGTATGTAATGGTATAAGTGCAGGAGGCGGATAGTTATAACGGAAGAATACAGAAGTTGTTTCATCTGACGGCGCTATCTAAACACAGTCGTCATTCACGCGGCTGCGTGTTCGTCACGTTCAGACGACGCCTCGTGGCGGACAATGCACCGGGGTCGTCGCCGCTGCGTGGAGATACGACAGCCCCGCTACTCAGCGACGTATCTTCCGCAGACCCACCCTCAGTCGCTGCACGGTTCCTACCCAGCGTGGTTAGGCGAGTATCCAGGTCCTGGATCCGTGTCCCTGAGTTATTCTCTCGCCTCGACGTGCCTAGATCGTCGGTCGGTCTTTACAAATGCGGTGCCCAGCGTCGTTACGCCACAACCAGTGTTGTCTGTCGTCTCTCAGAGGTAAGCTTTCTGGAGGCTGCTCAGCACTTTTCAAAGTGAACATTAAAAGCTATCATTTGCATAAAAGTGTACATATAAATACCCGAGGTCAAAGGTACCCTACCACGGAATGCAGACTTACAACTGGGCGCCCGTGACAGCTCGTCTCGAAGAACGACATGAAGAGTAACCCAACCACGGAGATGCACTGGAATGAGAAGGGAGGGGAAACGGGAGATCCCCGAGAAAACCATCCGACCAACACCATCGTCCGGCACGATTCACTAATGCGGAAATCCGAGTCGACCCCGACGGGAATCGATCTCGAAATCATCATAGTGGGTGGCGATTGCCAAATGTAGACGTGGTTAAGGCCATAATGGAATACATTTATTAGACTTTGACACCTGTTAATTAAGATAGGCTTATAAAGTGCTCAATTTACCATGAATTTATATATATTTTATGTATATACACGTACGCAGACTCACATAAATTTGTTATGACCAGTTCCGACGGTTATTGCAGAACTACTTAAGGCAGCCAATAAGGGAGTAAATTGACATGCCAGTATCAAGAGCTATTCTTCTAAGGTCGTGGGTCGAACCATCATCTTGTCATCTACCACGTCGCTCGATGTGATGCCTAGTGAGCAAACCCGGACGTTATTTTAAATCCTATTGGACAGAGGAAGAAGGGGGGATGGGGTTAAGAAAATAACAGTGGCACTTGACTCACGCAGAGGCAACACGAGGTGAAGATATCTTTCTGGAAACTGAGAGGAGCTCGCTGTAACTTACCAGTGTATCTCGTACTGTCTCTAGTGGGAGGCAGCTTCCCCGAGGAATGCCAGGAATGGAGTCATTGTTCCCGGAACAGCTGAGCAGTGACGTCACTACGCACACGGTGGACGCGTGCTGGCAAAGAGAGCGCCGCCTTTGCTTTCTGTCGCCTTCCCCGCCCCTTGTCACCCTGCCAGGATGTGTGACGTCCGTTTCCGTGTCGGCCCTTGACGGAGATCCCGCGGAGGCGACGATACGCCCAGCGCCCTTCCGCCCTCACAGCACGCGCGCAATGTGAACCAATGTTTCAAATATTCAAGGCTATATACTTAGTAGCTGTTTTTCCCATTGGCACAAAACACTAGATCTTTTTTACTTAATACTTAGAATAAATTCATGACTATGAGCAGACATAGGAATGATGCACAGTTCGTTAGCAAAACATTATTTTGCTTTATTTCGGGTTATTTTCACGACAAAACTGGTGATACATCGGGTGCAAAAATCTTAAAAACTAAAAAGTTTATTGCCACCAAAAAATTTCGTACAAATTATGATATATTTGTGACAAAAACAACGGCGGGATTCTTCGACAAGAAAATTATGTTGATTTGAATTTTTTTTATCTTTGTAAGACTTCCAGGCATGGTAATGAGATGGCCGGTTTAGATGAACGCATTTTGCGCGTTTGAGGCCTGGAAGTATGGAAATGGTTAAGTACGAGACAGCACTAGCCTATAGGCTTGAGTCACTGAACTTTTTTCCAAT
Organism: Medauroidea extradentata; assembly: GCA_003012365.1. Taxonomy (NCBI): domain Eukaryota; kingdom Metazoa; phylum Arthropoda; class Insecta; order Phasmatodea; family Phasmatidae; genus Medauroidea; species Medauroidea extradentata. The sequence goes on along the minus strand of PNEQ01084543.1, from coordinate 135,534 downwards.
CTTCTTGCCGACAACGCGCCTGTATGACGCATTCAATGGTGACCCTATTAATTTAATGATCTATAATTAAAGATACAGGTGTATTGTAACTCCCATACCTTTTAAAATATTTAGTTATCTGCCACACGTTTGACCGTCACCGTCTGTTTGCCGTCATCCTCATCAACATTGTTTTATCCCTCAGGGAAAGCATATTAAATATTGATATATTACATCTGGAAATAATAATTGAATTTTTGTTTGTTGTTTGGGTAAAATTGCATAATGAAAATTAATAAATAGTGTGTTTCTTAAAAATGAATACTATGTACAACCCTGTAACATTCCAATGGTATATTGGTTGGTAGTCATGGGGGCCTGAGAGAAATATAAGGTAATGTGTTCCTTCAATATGTTCATTACTCGGCCGTCACAATAATAGTAGGCTACTAGTCCTGGCACAGCGGATAATGGTGTTTACAGTAATAAAAACCATTTGAAAGCTGTTGGAAAATAACGCTGTATCTGAAAACTGTTTCAGTTGACAAGAGCCATGGAGCAGACGGTGGTGCACACGAAAGCAGCGACGCAAAAAGATGCATCGCCGGTGACGTCCCAGCCATCTTCCCCTCAGCAACAAGCACAGACGCAACAGCAACCGCAGAACCAACAACAGCAGCAACAGCAACTGCAGCAGCATAAGCAACAACAACAACTTCAACAGCAGCAAAGCGTTCTGAGCCTAGCGTCAGACGTTAGGTCAGTCATAACCAGCCAACGGCATGTCCGCACCATCACCACCGCGGGCCGCATCACAACCGGTCACGTAGTGGACGAGGAGGACGACTACGAGGATAACCAACAGCAGCAACACCAACATCAGCAACACCATCAGCAGCAACACCAGCAACAGCAACACCACCCTCAGCAGCAACACAACCCCCAGCAGCAGCAACACCACCCTCAGCAGCAACACCACCCCCAGCAGCAACAGCAGCAGCACCATCCCCAACAGCAGCATCATCAACACCAGCAACAACACTCCGTGGAGGAGCAGAAGGTACCAGGAACGCCACCACAGGAGGAACCCCAGCAAGGACGCAGCCCGCCGCAGCAGCACCTCCGCCAGCAGCACGTGGTGTCGCCCGCCACCGATGCAGCACACTCGCGACAGTCGTCGCCGGCGAGCCAGCTACAGGAGGCGGCGCACCACTCGCCGCAGTTCTATCAGGAGCCGCAGCATCACAAGCCGCCGGCGCACGTGCGCTACTCATCTGCCGCCGCCACCAGCCAGCCCCAGCAGTTGAGGTACACGCCGCCGACCTCCCACCAGCTCGTGTACACGACGGTCGCCCTATCGGAGCGCGCATACCAGCAGCCCAGCTCGCCGCCGCCACTCATGGCCATCAACAGCTTGCACCACTCTGGCGGCCACGCGATCACCGCCCCACCTCAGAGGTTCGCCCCCGCCGCCCGCCCCCAGCAGCGATACCCATCGCCCACGGCCGACCAACAGCGGTACGCGACGCCGCCCTCGCTGCACGTCTACCACACCCAGGGCATGACGCCGCCGCCGCCGCTCGAGCAGATCGATCACCCGCAGGTGGCCGCCTTCGGCGACGGCGTCGCTGTCAAGTTTGAAGACGGCGACATCACGCACCTGCACCACCTAAAGGAGGCGGCGGCCATCGCCGCGCAGGATGGCACCGAGCTCGTTGCGGCGCACCACCACCGCATGCCGCCGCCCCCGCAGCAACCTCAGCAGGGACAGCAACAGCCGGAGGCGGCGTCCACTACGTACACGACCTTGGAGACGGTGACGTTGACGAGCGCGCCGACCGCCCCTTACCAGGGCACTTACAGCGACGCGCACCACTACCAGCTACTGCCGGCCGCCGGGACGCCGTCGTCGACGTCGTCCTACCCTGTGTCCGTGGTGGGGAAACAACCGGGGCCCGGCGGCGGCGACCTCTACACGCTGTGCCCGTCGCCGATGAGCTCGAAGCAGGTGGTGCTGACCGGCTCACCCGACTGTACGCTCGTCTACATGAAGTCGGACCCCACGCTCACATCGTCGTTGGCCGCGGCCAAGGCTCCGACGGCGCAGCAGATTCTGTACGGGCAGTACGACCAGCAGGCGCCCGGTTCGCCGAGCTCGCAGCAGGTGACCCTGTACGGACCCGGCTCTACGAGCTACCAGTACATCAGCAAGATGCCGCCCGAGACGGGCCCGCAGTACTGGACGACGTCCGCCAACGGCTCGCCCACGCACATCGACTACGTGGGTGGAGGATACGGCGGCGCCGGCCTCCAGGGTCACATCTCCGCCGACGGCGTGGGCGCAGGCGGCTCGGCCATGCAGCTTCCCAACGGCTCCTATGGCAGCGGCGGTCCCTCCACGTCTTGGGGCATGGGCCTCGACGACTCCTACGACCCAAGTAAGTCATCTGTGCTAGTCTTCTTGCTCACTGAACGTGATGTAGTCTGATTCGAACATTCTGACGTCTAGCTTATTGCTAGAGGCACGATTATTTCGCGTATTGATTCTAGGTCTGGTTGAATGCCAATAATGTATACTTTACTCATCCTTCTGCGATTTGCCGACACCTGTTTCAACACATCTTTGACTACTGCAAGCCAGTGATAAATAAGGAAACAAGTCATGGTGGTAACATGTGTTACGGTTAGAAGCCAATGACTTTGGCCAGTGTGTGTATAGGTCTGAGAAGTCTAAGCTGTTACCAATGCATACGCGATATACTCGTGCCTCTACTAATTGCGCATGACAATAAAAATGCAGCAGTAATTTTATTTCAAGTTGTGGGCAACAGCATTAATACAGTGTCTGCGCGACAAAAAATTGGAAACTGCATTCCTTGCTACTGTTTAAATGTGACTAGAAAAGACTGTAGGTATATTAATATGATAGGTATTCGTGCATACAATGTTAGAAAGTAATTCAGGGGCGGTTTTGTGTCTAGCTTACCCTCTTTTCTGTTCTTAAGAGGGCACGAGGCGTGAATGTAAGGTAACACGTTAATTGACAGCTACAGGTTTTCGTAACTTATTACAGAAACTATGCACAACACGGCAGTCTCAGAAATTGACAACTCTGTGACAAATATTTGTTCAGGGTGAAGCTTCCCTTTCGGATAATTATTTGCGCAGAAACTGAAAGTACAATAATACAGGTACATTGGGCAGCAGCATTGTTAATACTAAAAATTTGCACGATCTTTAACAATTACATCGGACGTTTTCGTGAGTATAAAAGCCAGCCGATAAATATGAGAAAGTCTGCCAGCAAGCAATGTATTCCTTGTCGATTAGCTAAGTGTTACAATGATTCTATATTTTGAGCAAAGATCAAATATTTAGTACTACAGAAACCAGGCGAACTTCATGTGTCTGGCTATCTGACGTTTATTTGGGAAACTTTAGGCAAAGGTTGAGCAACCAGTACCCAAAAATAGTAATGGATTAGTTAACATGGCGAAGTTTTTCCTGTAGAAAATATTGTTGTTTAAAAATCAGTCATAACATTCAACCTTTAAGTTGCACAAGCGTTACTTTTCATGAATGTTAATCTAAGTAGTTGAACAAGGTGACACAAGGGTAATATTCCATGGGTCGAAAGGTCCCAGGTTTAATTACCGGCTCTTACCATCCTGATTTCCATTTTTTTTTTTCATGTTTTTTTTTCCCCTCGAAATAGCTCCAGACGAATGCTGATAACTTAAATATTTTTTAACCAAATGCTTTGAAAAAATTTGAGACTATGTACAGTCATACGATACACAATTTTGCCACGGCGTTTTTTTTAATAATGTGCCGATTGCTAGCAAAAAATATTTTGCTTCATTTTGGCTTATTTTGACAGCAAAATATGTGCTATTTCAGGGGCAAAAATCTAAAATTTCATTTGGTGTACTGCAACAGAAAAATTCAGATACAAGCGATGATATATAAGTGTTAAAACTGCCAGAATGAATTTTTTATATATGTTTTAATTTGCGTTAAAAAAAATATTTTCGCAACCACTGCAAAACTAAAGAGCGCGGCCTTAACATGTCAAGGTACATAATTCATCGCTAAAAGCATCATTTTAAAATTGTAGGTTCCTCGAAACCAGTTTGCATAAATCAATAAACAGCAATCCTATAGACAATAGTTTTTGCCAACTTTTTGACCAAAGATTTTTATCGAGTAACGAATTTCTGAAGAACAATCGCTGACGCCGAAATTTCGTACATTTAATTGCAGCGCAACGTATTACTCTTGACAAATGCATCATTCTTGGTAAACGTTTGCTTATTATTTTGATAAATATCATTATCTACGACAGTTGCCTGCAGTTTTTCATTTTGACTTTTAAAAAGGTGTAGATTTCAATTGGTGTTGGTAGTGATAATTTTCCTACCACACATTCTTAAATTTGGCCATGACCGGTCCTTCTCCTAGTTCCTTTTCTTGTGTAAATTTGTGCGTAACCATCTCTAACGACTTTGTTGTTAAAAAAGACGTCAATCTCAGTTAAAATAAAACATTTACCGTAAATATAATTGAATGAAAAAAAAATTAATTTGGTAATATAATAGATAAAGGAATAACTTAATTTGGTTAACGGGTATATGTAAAATACTGTAGCCACTGATGGGAAAACTTTAGAAGCGTACTTATTTTTTCTGCTGGATCATCGCAGAAAAAGACTCCTCATAGTCGGCAGAAATAATGTTCGCCTCGTACGTTTGTGTCCTCTGAAGATACGAGTATATATATACGTCAGTTATCTCTGCGCCAAATACTTGAGTCTGCACCTGTAAACGGTGATAAGAACCCTCTCGTAACGGTCATCCTTGCAATGAATTTAGCAGACATGTAGGTAGCTCTCCGATACAAGCCGTAAAGAAAATTCCCCACAGTAAAAAATCTTGCGGGGAGATTTATTACGCCTAGTCTAACTTTGGGTTCTTAACATAATTTTATAGTTATGATTTAAGTAGCTAGTCTTAAAATAATTATCTTACGGTGCTTTAAAAATTGTGTAATTATAGTGGCATAGCATGAAATGTGCACTAAATTTTCACAGAAATTATTTTCCTTCGCGACAGAAAGAATAGTTAATGTAATTTTATAAACTAGGGCTAAATAAACGTAGCCTACGGGAGAAAAAAAAAGGTATTTTGGTAATAATGCAAAAAGTTTGCGCATTGCAACTTTTTGGCATAGACGTAGGCATAAATATTGTTGTTAGTATTTTGTATACAAGTATCGTTTTTAACATTTTTAAAGCAAATTATTTTTTATTTTTGTAGACATTAGGCTATGCACTAATTCCACCCCCGGGTTCCTCTTAAATATATTAGTTTGTATTACGCATGTATAGGGACAACTGGAAAAAGTGATCTGAGTGTTCCATGTACAAACATATTATTTTAAAAGTGCCCAAGTTATTCTCAGGAAAAGGAGGTTTGACTTCACAACTAAAACAACCCACGTTTATGTAAAGTTGCTACAAAATTGTATGCGTACAATATTTTGTTACTAAACATGAATATTATTAACAACGTAAACGCAGAATAAAATGAGCAGCTAGAATATAAGTTTACTCTTTAAAATTTTTAAGGCACAGTCCAAAAACCAGCAGTTATAATTAATTTGTTCAAATTCCAAGGTTATGTAGGGGTATATTAATAAGTTCGGTGAGTTTCAAGCAGTCTATTTCTCGTGGTCGAAGACGATGTGTACATTAGTTTGTCAGCAATTCACCTGAAGGCAAATTAATTTTGTCTCTAAATAAAGACTAGGTGACAAAATTGTATCACAAATACAGTAATGATATGTTTGTTGTTCAACTCCATGGTGTACCTCTTCCAGCCCAGGGCGTGGTATGGTGTTACTCGCCGAAGTTCATTATCTTACACCAGTTCTTAACGTTGGTGAAATCAAATTGTTGTAGAAAATGCATCTGACCAAATCATAAACATTCTACTAAAGTAACTATATGATGTGCTAAGTAGCGTGCACTGAAAAATTATTTATAAATTTATGAGTAGTAACATTGCTTCTCGTACATCAATGTTAGTGTTTCTATATATTTTAGGAAATAGTCAACCTTTTATTGACATTACCAAACTTGTAACATTACTTTTTATTTGTTTTATTTGCAAACTGAAAAGTAAAGAAAGCGTTCCACACTGTATACGAGTAAAAATAACATCCGATATTATCTAAGAGGATTTCTAAAGTGTAAGGACATGTTAATGTATATCAGACGGCTTAGAAATATTCAAATATTGACACTCATTTCACTGAACTACATAAATATCGCCCAATTTTTACAAAACATTTTAGTCTTCTCTTTGCCTAGATATGTTATACATAATTTTGAGCAAAAATATATAATATAGGTTACATGTGGGTCCCTGGTTAAATGAAAATCGGTGGTTGTACTGCTACGTCTAGCCTATGCCGACAGGAAACATCTCACACAAGATAACATAAACAGTCTTCATAGTTCCCGAGATGCTTGACTGATGTGGTTCATCTGCGGCCGTTGTTACTCGAATACAAGCAATACGGTCTGATAGAACATACCTGATTCTCTTATGCATTAAATTCGTCATGTTTCAAATGTTTCTTATTACTCTGAAACACTGGGACTAGGACCCACATGCATATTACAATTTTTTTGTTCCAATTATGTAAGGAACAAGTCCTGCGTGTGTCGGTAACTCCTAATGAATTATATTATTGTATTTGAACTAGAGTTTATTAGGCTATCTTCTCTCCCTTCACCGGCACCACACATGATCCTACGAACAGTAGTCGCTCGAATGTAAACAGTCACATTTTCATTTTCGTTTCAGTGTAGCAGCAAAGCATTGAGTAATTACGGTAGCCAAGGTCGTTCCAAAATACAGTAAATTAGCGAAATTACCAATGATTGAAACGAGCTCACACTGTTTCCAGACCAACGCTACCGAAGTAACAACGCGTAAGGTTAATTCTACTGCATGTTGGAAAGAATATGTGTTTTCTCATGGATGAGTTTAGCACAGGCAAAAATTCTGCCGCTAGTTTCCCTGCTATCGCTAACAGGTTTAATAAAATACGAAACCTTGGTAAGGTTTAATTTAATTAGGTTTGTCAAAGAGAGAAGTCGTTACGTTTAATTTTAAAGTGATAAACAAGCCAATTTTGGCTTTCAAATTATCAACTTAACGTAACTTAAAATTCAGGAAAGCTCTGTGGTATGTCAGTTTGCATCCCTTACCGATACCAGCGCTCAAGCGGCGGATCCTTCTAACCTGGAGTAGAATTAACCTTACACTGAGTAATACCATGATTACCATGACCGTCTCTAGTAGGAAGCTGAGACATGAGACCTGGCAACACTGTCAAGAAGGGTAATTTGATAGTGTTTTGAACTCTCCAACAACAGTGGGTTTTCCTGATTCGTTCATCTGTCCTACATACCGACGAATCAGGGAAGGCCATTGCAGACGGAAAGCTCAAAGCGTTATTAAGAGTGCGTAGTAGATAAATAAACGCTCAAAACATCAATTGATTTATACGCTTTTTTTCTAAGCCAATATGGATAAAACACTCAATGACGGTCCTAGATAATGATATTTGCCAACTTTATGAGTAAATATTTATCCAAAATTACTAATTCGTTACGCGTGATCTCTTGCGCCACAGTTAAATGCACGAGGTTCCGGCGTCAGAGATTGTGCCTCAGAAGTTCGTAACACTGGAAACAATTTGGTTTAAAACGTTGACTAAAACTATTGTCTAGGATTGCTATTGTATAATTTTCGCAAATTGGTTTCAAGAAACCTACAGTTATATATTAATGCTTTTAGCGTTGAATTATGTACCACGCTCTCTTAAACGACCCTTCTTGACAGTGTTGTCATATCGAAGGCCACAGCCGTATACTATAGACGGCTATGGCAATACTCGTTAAGAGCACTATACATAGCTGAAGCATGAACTTGGTTGCAGCGTGCTAGGAGAAAGTTTTTTTTTTTTTTTTTTTTTAAGAACTGCTGCTAATCGTGAGTTCCATATCTTTATCTAAAAAAAAAAAAAACTTTTAAAAATACGCTTCTCTATTTTTGTTTTATATATATCATGCTTAGAAACATGGTTTCAGGGGCACCTCGAGATTGCTAATCACGGCTTTTTCAGACGGCTGTCACGTAAAAAATGCCACCCGGAATCGTAAAACAAAAATATAGAAGCACGCACTGGTTTTTACTACGCACTTTTCGTAAATAAAAAAGTAGGGTCAGCACTTAAAGTCTCATAGTAAATCGTCAACGACCAAAACACTGCAAGCCGTTTTCGCGCCCCGCGCATGATGGCGACGTGGTTTTTGGCGCAAAGCCAGTCTAGACCTTATCACCTGCCAGTTCCCATTCCTCAAACACTGCATTTAGCGCCTGCTGTGTAGGGCTCTTAAGGACGTAGGACCCGTAAATATTCAAAATTTTGTATTTCAGCCAAACACTGTTCAACTTTTACATATTAGATAACATGTAATTTCTCCAAATAAAAAAAATAGGTCCCTTAGTTTTAGCATAATCACGTAAAAAATTAAGTCACAAAATGGCAGTTGCGGTGTAGCCAAAATAATAAATAATAATTAACTTGCGGAAACAAGATAATTCATATTGATACTTAATGATGTGAGCTACTTCAAGTCACTTTTGTAAACACAGAACGATAAATTTTTGTATTTTTTTTTTAATTGATGTAAATTATTAAATTTTTCATAACTTTGACTTTTGGCTACTACTGAAATTTTCAAAACTAACTTTTATCAAACATGTCATAAAATGCATTGATACACTGACTTTCAGTTCCTGTAATTTTGAATTCATTAGTTAATTACTTTTTTTTATTTTGGCTACACCGCAATGGCCATTTTGTGACTTCGATGAGTGATTAAGCAAAAACTATGGGCAAATGACGTGTTATCTGATGTGCAAATGTTGAAAGTGTTTGCCACAAATATAAAAAAAATTAAATTTTACGGGGCCAACGCCTTTAAAGGGCACAACACAACGACAGAAAGCAACTACGCCATTTGAAGTGCAACTGCATGTGGTGTAGATATTTGTACAAACTCGTATTTTTATAATCGTTACACAGTCCAATTCTTACACCTCAAATTAATAATAATTTTCACAAATACATTTTTTTTGATTTCATAGTTTTCGTACAAGCTCATGTCAAAGTAGCTATTTGACTATTTTCACTACTTAACCAAAATTAAAATTTCTCAAACAATACGAATGAAATAATTTTGAGTGAAAGTAAGTATATTAAGCTACAGAATGACACCTTTTTTAATTCACGAAAAATAGTTCGAATTTAAAAAAAAACTCTTGAATGTAGTTAAATTTCTGAATATATTTGAGTACCTTTGGTTATTATTATTTTTTCAATTAATCACATTTTTTTTCTGTCTGAGCCACAAATTCCGTATCTAATTACCTTACTGTCAACGAGACACGGATCCCTATTAGACTATTATATGCCGTGTACGGTAAAGTAAGCACTTTTGAAAGCCGTCTCTTCAGGTTAAAACACTCAACCGTATTCTATTGTGGCCTTATACGTTAATTAGTTAATACGGTGAAACATATACACTGCATTATTGCTCCCTTAGCTTTGTCCAAGTTAAAAACTGGAGAAATGTCGCTAGCTGAAATAAAAAAATGAATTACGACCTCAAACATCCTCTTTACCGTGAACACAGTATGCATATTTAGTATCCTCGGAGCTGGTGCACAAAAACAGGCGCAGTGCAAAAGTTGCTCCTGCGTTGCGTCTGTTTGCTTTGTGGTGGAATTAAATACGCACACATGCACGTGCAAGAAATCACGTGATGGTACAAAAGGGTTGTAAATATTTGCCTGTTATATGCTTAAGCGCAAGTCTGTTTACAGTGTACGCACATGCGCAGAGGAAAAAAAACGTGTGGGTGAAGTTTATTCCAACTGCAGCTAGAAGTGCAAGCCTGTACTGCGTCGGTGCAAATAGCAGGTATAAGCGTTCGGAATAAAGTGAGCACTCAAAAAAAGCCCCGCTAAAGTTATATTTTCAGCCAATTGGTATCTTTCCGCGCGTAACGGCCAACGACGAGAAAGGTGTAACCTCTCTGAACACGTCACTTAATGTTTGCGCGTATTAGATAATTTCTGCAGTCGGTAGGAACCTGTATAGTTTGATAAAACAAGTATATTACTTATATAAAATGCAATTATGTCGATTTCGGTTGCTTTTGTTTCCGTATTGTTGTATTTAAAAAGGAAAACACAACAAACTGTATTGCGTGATTTCGCTGCCAACCATACAAGCAGTAAGGTAACTATTGTTAATGTAATTATATGCAGTAACGTCTAGTGATATTTTTCAAAGTTTAAAGTCTAGTGTTCACTTTATCCCGAATGACCTAAAGTGGTATTTAATCGCGGCCCTGCTGGGTCTCAGCAAATACATTGTAAACAAATACCGGACAGCTCGTACAATTATGCAAGAACACTTATTTGTTTTCACTACAAGCCAACAACAAGCCGACAAATATCACACTCGACTTTATTAATTTTACATAACAATGTAAAAATAAATCTTTCTTTTCTCGTCGAAGTACTAGTTTCCGTTGCGACAACCGAAAATAAGTGGCTAAAACCAAAACAGCAGAACCCCGAACATAATGACAGGATGTCCAGAAACGACCGCAATAATACCACGCGAATCCTGGGCTAAATTGAGCACGAAAATGTAAGTGACAAATGTTTGTACGACGACATTTTACGTGCGCAATGTGGCTACACTGCACGGAGAAAGTCTCCTCTTGCGATTCACGTCCTGGTATTATTTCACGTATGTTACGTCAAGTAAACGTAGAATCGTGTTTGTACTGCATCCATAATATACAGGTCATAACAGTACTGCACTCATAACTTAAATGACCTTAACTCCACTGACCTAATTTTCTTTGAAAAATGATGATGTACCTACGAGTTTTACTATAACTTACTAACATGAAAACTGTATTCCAATAATGTTGAATGGTGCTTTAGAGTACTGAGATACTGTGTATATCTATACAGTTCAAATATCAAGTAAATAACTGTAAAAATGGATAAAATATGGAGTTAACGCTTTTTGTGTTATTAGTAGGACAAAATAAAAACATCGTAAACTATCGTAACTCCACCATGTTTGTACCACTAAAACCCTGTTCATTAGCACTTCCCAAAAATAAGATACAATAAACGGTTAGTCATTATTGTTAAGTGTATTGACTTAAATAAGAATATAATGTATGAAATAGTTTATAAATAATTATTAATAATTACTACCTCAAGTCCATGTGGGTAACGACCTAATAAAACAAAAAAACTAAATCAAAGAACCTTAACTCCACTGGAGTTGAGGTAATTTCAACTATTACAGGGAGATAAGACTTTTTATTTTAGTAACGGAACACAACTCTGTGGACTTAATGCAAATTATAAATTCGTTTTTGGCATTTCCCGAGGACATAAGGCTTATTTTATTGTTGAATATGACGTAGAAGTACCCAATAAGTAAGAATTTAACCTTAACTCATTTTCGTCAAAAAATTGAGTTAAGGTCATCTGTATTATGACGGCAGAGTGGTAGTAAGGTAAGTAAGATATCTGCGGAGCGGAAGAGGGGACTAACTACAGTGCTGTGTTGCCACGGTGTTAATGTAAAATGTCATCGTAAAACATTTTGCCACTAACATTTTCGTCTCAAATTTAACCCAAAATTCGCGTGGTGTGTTTATTATGATGTTTTCGTTGGATGTCGTGTACAAAAGACATTTTACATTAGCAGGATAGCAGTAGCATTAATTTATTCAATACCTCCTCCCCGTTCTGCCAGGTTATTTTCCGCACACTTGTCTTTTGTATTTATAGTGCCACGATTTTGTCGCGAAAAGATTTTTGTCCCACTTTGTTTCAGTGTCTCGCGTGCACACCGGCAGCTTTGCTTCATGGTTATTGGCAGCGTGTCTTTGTTCAGATATGTCTCTCATTTGACTGCACCAATTAGAATAAGATTATTATTATAAATGATGGTATATCGCGAAAATGTTTCATACCAACATAGCCTTGAAAATACTTCAGTTTCTTGCAACATTTACGATTGGGCGATATACGTCCGATGCAACATAGCTGTCCGCAGACCAGTAACAGGCATCAACTATTACAATAGCGGGATCCTTATTGGCTCAGTCAAATAGGGTAACAGCTCCACGTACAAGCGAAAGCCAGTGATATTTTTATAAGCTGAAAGTTCATTGAAACCCAAAAACAGTCAAATTTTCCCTCTATAAACCATCATCTCTAATTAATATGAATCAGTACGTATGTAATTTGCTAAGGCAAGTGAAAGTAAAATCGTCTAATAACAGACGATGCAGCAGAGCTGCAGTTGTGCACATAACGCATTGAGACCAAATGTTGCAAAAATCTTTTCGCCATAAAAGCGTGGCTCTACTTGTTAGCATGGAGATGTCCGGTATTGGTCTGTGTAGTGTTTGGCCTGAGCTGGCGCCACTAAGCGTGTATGTATGTATGTTGTGCGTGTGGCGTGCGCAGACCAGATGCTGGACATGGTGAAGGAGTGCGTCAACTGCGGTGCCAACTTCACGCCTCTGTGGCGTCGCGACGGCACGGGCCACTATCTCTGCAATGCGTGTGGCCTATACAACCGCATCAACGGCGTCAACCGGCCTCCCATACGCAGCCAGCAGAAGAAGGTGGCAGCGGTGAGTACAACCCCCTCTCCCTACTATAGAGTGGTCGTCAGGCCTCCGATAAAGAACATGAAACTGTAAGCTCTGGCCTCTTGCAAAGTTGAATGCAATTATAGGCCGTTCACGGTAAAGTGAGCACTGCTTAAAGTTTTCTTTCGGCCATTCTGCAGTCATCGTTACTATTTTTAGTAAGAAAACTCCCATGTAACTAAAATCCGGTGTAAACGTTTCAACCCACTCAAAAGCGGCCATCTATTGGCCCAATTAAACATATTTTTAATTAATTACAAATTCTGCTGAGTTCTCAGTTTATAGTGAACAGGGTATAAATGGTTGTTATATCCTAAATTTTGAAAATTATAGCCGGACTGTTTTAACATTTATTTTGTATCTCGATGGAACTTAACATTGTTTTTTTTAAGTAGAAGTTATTATTCAAAGCCGTAGTCTATCTAGCAAAAATACAAATTTATCAACTCGAATTTCAAGGATGGCTATCTCTCTGACGGGCTGAGCTGGCTGTAAGTTGCAAACGTAGTATATTGCGTTGACGCCAAGTTCTATTTCTAACGAAACTTTTTCAAACATTGATTGAAGACTTATATGTGTCAAATACATTAAACACCGTGTGATTGGTGCTTAGTTCATCTGCAGGAAAAGAAAACAACAAATGTGGCTCCTTCGCATACAATTATTTTGCTAACATTAAACTCATCGTAAGGCTGCTGCATTCCACACTCTTTAAATGCCTTGCATTGTGCTGGGAAATGTTTCTGTTGACGAAACATTTCCTCGTAAGTCTGGTATGCTTAGTTAAGAGCCCTGTGCTTGGAGCAAGGCTAATTATGTACACGTTAAATTTTATTCGGTGTAGCTTAGTGCCTGATGAACCTACATAGTATGCCACCACTGACTATTTTTGTACGTCTCAGTAAGGTCCCCTTTTTGTAGGATCTTTTAATGCGTGTTTTAAATACGCTGAAAACTATGAACAAATAATTACGTTCAATATAAAAAAACACTCGTAAATGTCTATTTATAAAAATTTTCCCACATTTTTGTTCTTGTATCTGCATTTTCCATTACCCTCTTCTCAATGCGTAAAATGCATTTTTTTTGTCAGAGGGTTATGTTGTTCAAAATTACTCAGCACTACCGAAAATACAGTAATCTAACATGTAAATCCCTATTCTTGCACAGAAGTAAGCAAACTCTTCAGATTGACACTCACACACAAGATACACTAAAAGAAATATTTTGTAGAAATTCTACCCTGCAATAGTATTTTGTGCTGGCCACAATGTTAGTGGTGTCAACAAAGTGTTTTTATGGTGAACATAAAATAAATTTTGCAGAGTAAATACCCACAAAATATTTTTTTCCGTGTAGGTTACTACCAGTGGCGGCTCGTGGGTTATTGCCAGGTAGGGCTGCAGTTGCCACGAGCTGTACAGGGTTGTGCGCTGGTTGACTCTACAGCCACTGACACGCTGATGTGCAGGTGCCCCTTACTACTGAGTGGTCACAACACATCTAGTAGCCGGTACATATTTCATGGTCGTTGGTCTACGGCGCGTTTATCAAGAGTGTACAATTCCGACTATCTGCAGCCCCACCTGGCAACAACCCACGAGCCGCCACTGGTCACAACGGCAACACAAGGGCATATCTGACTGTGTTGGCACAGCAAATGTTCCAAATATACACTCTTGCGTCTTACGCATTCTTCATAACGGTTGCTGCATCGACAGTACAACATATAGAAACACGGTGATAAATAAAACAAAATATTTTCCTGCCATTAGTACTCAAAAGTGCAGGTTGCTTCTCTGATAATATACGCCATTAACTTGTACGTGTTTGTAACGGTCAAAGATATACGAAAATATATGCACAATTTACGTTTTGAAAATATGCTAGTGCACTCTAAATACACTTCGTTTGCCACAACAAAATATTTGCAGCTGCAAAGAAAACTGTTTAAAAATGAGCCACTGCAAAATAACCATGCCACAAAGAAAATTTTTATTTCAAGGTTACACTAATGGAAACACAAATTGTGTTGCTATTAGTTACAAATTTTTATGGTGAAAGTTAGATGGAGAATTTTCAGTACAAGCTTTGTATTGGCAAAATTATTATCTTCGCTACAAAGATACTGATATTATTTTCAAAGAAAACGTTTTAACGAAAAATGTAGCTGCACCAATTAATTTCAAAATTGTCTTTGTTGTAAGGCAATATTTCTTTACCGCAAGCTATATATCCTGAAAGAAAAATATTTCTTTGTTGCTTAGAAAACGTTCTTAATGTGTATGCCTGCCGTTTTGATTTATCATTGTTGTTATAAAATATATCTAAACATAACAGACCATTAAAAATTCTGTTAATTCTCACAAGAACGCTTGGAATTAAATATAAATAAACCTCAAAAACGTCTAATATATGCGTCTTACACCAGAAGAGAAGAAAAACAAAGGTTTTTATTCATGAAGTATAGTAGGCTAATAAATATTGATTTTTTTTTTGCGAACCCACTTTTCTTACCAACGTGACTGTCAGCATCGTTAATGGTTCAGTAAATAATATTTCGATGGCCCAGTTCAAAAAGGAAACAACCCAAAATTCCCAGTTGTAAGTAAAATGCATAAAAAGAGTTTTCGTTTTGCCGAAAAATGGTTAATTAATGTATATGGTTGGAGTTTATTTGAAGCAAGGGTATAGAGGTAACTATTTAAGGTGTTTAAAGTGTTTATATTCTGCCTTGCTGAAATAATTACACATTAAGATAAAATAAATATAATTTTTAGCTCTTTACTGACATTAAGGAAAAGAGCCATGTTAATCAAATATATTCATTTACGTGTTATTTTTCTTTTCAACGGGGTAAAGTGCACTGCTGCCTATGTGTTAGTGAGCCAATCAAAAAATGCAATTTTTTGAGTTGTTTTCCTTTTGAACTGGGCCATCGATTTATTCTTGTTATATTGGCAGTGGTGTTTGCCGGCCCGTGAGGCAGTTGTGAGTGCCACCCATATGGAGCCCGAAGAAGCAGAATCGATGGGGAATCACAATTGCGTCAGAAGTTGATAGCAAAGACGTTGCGCAACTGTCGAAGAGAACCGTTGAAAACTCTTTCAATAGATAAGAGTCCGGTGATTCAAATACATTTCACCTTGTACATGTTTTTGTCGTACTTCGTGGTGCTTCACGTGAGCATTTTTTTTAAGAGCTTGGTTTCGTATCGTAAAAATTTAAACGTTTGCCTGCCCTGAGCGCTTTTATGCTAGCCCATATAATCAGAGGCAAACTTGAGATTTGTTCGCGTGATCAGTACCGTCTGCGACTTTTGTGCTCTAGCTGTAACTAGGCGTTCTTGCGCCTGGGTGTTGTACTCAAGTTACTGCAACCAAACGGTTATGCTAGAGGATTAGTTTGCGCAGAAGGTGCAAAATAATCGTGTGTATGCGGGAGATGAAACTCTGCATTTCCATACAAGTGCAATATAGTATCTTAACACTATAATAACCCAGTCAGGAATAATAAATGTAATAGAATAAAAGGTAGAGTTCAGTTCAACCTGGAAAAATGTGTTTTTACTTATATATTTTAGTTTATTTAGATCAATATGTGTAAAAGATTTTCTTTTATGTTTTTCTTAATTAATACTTTTTAATAACATCATTCCTAACGGAAAAAGAACCGAGTAATATAACCATTATGAATTTATAGGACACTGTTACTCGATTAGCCTCCAAAGCGTTCTTGTGTAGGTATTTACATCCTCTGCTGTCGTAAAAAAAAATCCTAGAATCTAGGCACTTATTCTACACCTTTGATCGTAGAAGTTGAAAAATGTACCGACGACGCTCATGTACAACTAATAATAATTTTCACGGTGTGAAATTTTTTATTTTCTCTATACCACTTTCGGATAAATAAAGCTTGTCGTTTGTGCTTAAGAAAATTATTAATTGTATGGTCACAACAACGTCGTGTTCATAAAGCGTCCCACTGATATTTCAAGGTAAAATTTAATTTAAAATTCCATATTTCAACAAATATTTTCAACTGCCGACCTAGTTACACTTCAAAGTTAAGAAAAAATGCATAGGCCTATATTAGATATGAAATTTAGCTACGAACTGCTATTAGTAATTTCATCGCATTTCTTATTGGAACACACCATGTCTAGCCTTCAAGGCAACAGTATTGCATTGAAAATAAATTAAAATTGGTATTAATTTTACCTTCATTATATTTTATTCTTTGTCGCAAGCGTTCTTGGTCGGAGTCATATAGATTTCGGCTTCTTGGTTACGTTCATGTCTGACTTCTGGTTTTCTCCGATGTCTCGACAGTTATTGTCGCTGATATAATCAAACTAACACTGAGTTATTCGGGCACACATTTTTACTACCACCTGCTCTTTGCTTGGCCGAGCAACTGTAGCCGGATTGGTTGGGGTTCTGGCCAGTCAGGGACGATCTTGCTTCTTATTGCTGCACTGTTTTCTTCTTATAATACTGAAATTACAATAATTTTCTTCACTGAAAGTGTGCATTTATAGGTTTCCTGATTACAGAGGCTTCTCTAATCATTTTGTGTTCGGCCTTGTAAAAAATAACCCAATGTCCTATTTCGTTGAAATTTTGAGCTAAAGCTTATCTGTCTCCGTTGTATTTCGTAAGCTTAGTACAATAACAAGGTTACTTAATTTTTCTAAGATAAAGTTATCTGCAGATGTGTACACCGCCCTTATTATTGTTCGTATTGTTATGTACACATAGACCACATTTTTTAATGTGTTAATTAGGAGTATTGCAGCGGCACAAATTTGCATATCAACAAATAGCTATGTGTATGACAAAAACAATTATCAGTGTTACAAGTAAATATCTCCAGCTACCTAGTTATATAGTTGTAGCATTTAACCCACGATTTGATGTCTGCAAAGTATTCTCAGAGATGGGTGGAAATTCGTCGTCTTGTGTGTCTGACTAATGCATACTTTCTCGCACGAACAAGTTACCTTTCAGACACCAGAACGATTCTTTCGGGGTTATTTTTCCTTTACATTACGGAGTAAAGAACTGAGATTGCTTGTTGGTAGCTGAATTTTTCTGATGTCATGTTTATGAAGTAGTTTGTACATTCTCTCTGTGGTTCTGTTGATATAAGGTAGGAGTGTAATATACTCTTGGTCGATGCTCAATTCATTACAGATGTCTGTGATTAGCTGGTAGAACCGCAAGGCATGTGCCATTGTTAAAAATTTCCGAGAAATAACGGCCAATTTTACGCAAACGTCTGTTTAATTAACGGAAACATTATTTTGTAACACAGTTATACATAATTATGTTACATTAATTAAACATATGTAAAATTGCGAGAAGAATCTAAATAAATGACCGAACACATTATTGTGCCTGCATCCTAAATACGTCACATAAATACGCGAGTTTCCAAAAGTGGAGCTAGTTACATTCCGTAAATTAACGGACACTTCTGGAGAATTTTTTACCAGCACTTCTCCGTACAACAACGAACATTATTTTAACAGTGCCACCTAATGTTTGTAAGAGTTTTTTTAGCAACTTTTGTTTAGTATTCCTTAGTAACATACTAAAAATTCCACTGGCATTCGGTACAACTTGAAATAATCTCATGTACACCGTTTTAACGGAAATGTATCGTTAGTAAACGGAAATAGTGTCCGTAAAAGTAAAATACGGAAATGTCTTTAGTAAATATACACTACGGAATCATACGTAGTATGTCCATAAGTCTGCTGTGGATACTTTCACGGAAAAAATGGAAAATTTATGGGTTTGACAGACGTAAATATTACGGAAATATTTTAATGATATCATCGATAAATCTGCAAATCTGTATAAATGCAATTGTAGCATTATAGACATGCAAATATGGCTAAGTTCCGTGTGATGAAACTGTTTTACGGAAACTTCTGTTGGATTAGGAACTAAGTTAGGTATCTGGAGAAATTTTTACCGGAAATTCCGTAAATCGATGGAGAAAAATTTTTAACAGTGTGAGAGTCACAACACCCAATCTTTGGCCACGAAGCAGAACTGCAGATGTGCATGTAGGGCGCTGGAACGAACTGGGGCTAAATTCTTTTCGCGAATAGTTCGTTGCTCTACTGATTGCACACATGCGACTCTGCTTCACGGTTAGTGATTAGATATTTTAACTTTCGCTTGTCTTGGGATTCTACTGGAAAATCACAGATGCATGGTGTTACAATAGCCTTACTCTAATTGGTGCAGACAAATGAAACACTTGTCTGTACAAAGACAATCTGTCAATATCCGTGAAGCAAAGCTGCAGAAGTAAAAAGTTAGGCATCAAAACAAAACGATGCAGAAATATTTTCGAGATCAATTTGGAGTTCTGTATACAGACGTTAGGCAAGAATGGTGGAAGTGGTGGTTGCTCATCCTTTTTGTGCAAAGTATTGACCATGATATGAGAAAAATGTCGATGTGATACAATGCTCAAAAAAGACTCGCCAGGTTATTTTAGTTTTTATTTTTGTGTAGTCTGTTCTTTGTTTGAACTGTGGTGACGACCCGGATGTGTTCTGCCCACAGACCGGCAACAGAAGGAACGGGGTGTCCTGCGCAAACTGCAATACCACCAGCACCACCCTGTGGAGGAGAAACAACAATGGGGAACCTGTGTGCAACGCCTGCGGGCTCTACTTCAAGCTGCACAACGTGAGTAAACCAGACAACATAATGCATCTTCCAATGGGCATGCTTTCACGGAGTTACAACTCACTAACATACACCAAGATTTTCACCTAAAACACCCTATTTGGATTCTGTTTACTGCCAGCATTATTTCACGAGTTAAACCATAGTTTATTATTTGTTTTAGCAACCACTAGAAATCAAACTACTGAACTGAAAGCATTTCTACGGTTTTCAAAGTGTAAATTAAAACACAGGCCTACTTTAACTGTCTCCAGAAGTTACGTTTTACACATATATTGTCTAAGTGTGCAACAATTATTTAATTGCAGTACTTGTAAATCTGTGAAACCCTTACTTCGGGGATATTCTGCAAGTCTTTGTTTATATTTTTCAGCTTTACTTAGTTGGTACCGTCGCATAGTGAGCCTAATGAGTCAATTTAGTTTATTTTGGAACTTAAATTTATTTGTATTAATTCTACAGGAAGTCATGTCCGCGAAATCATTTGATTTATGTGGACACGTAAAGGTTTGGAGACACAGGAGAACTAGTGTTTCGATTACCTTCATATGTAATTTATATTCTTTATTTCATATTTATACTTTTTGATGAAACGTTTTACTATCTGGATTTACCTAAGTTTTATTATAGTGGTTATTTATTTAACTGCACCAGTTATACAACACATTAACTTCATTTGATATGTACGTACATATTATATACGTGTCATTAGTGTACATGCGTTTGCTTATGTGTGTATGTGATTTACCTATGCGCTACCAAGTCGATTCTATGATATAGTTTCAGGAAATTCAACTAGTTAGATTTAACTGGTCTGTCATGCTTGTGTAGGCCTAAACTGTTAAATTATTCTGTACATTTACAAACACTTCTTTGGAAACTAGTCGTCTAGAAAAGTTTTGCAGCAATAAAAATAAATCAAGAGAAATTTTCCCCACACATTCGCATGGAATGTGTAAAGGTAAGGTTTTGTTTGTGCAAACAATACGATGGAACTTATGTATTTTGTAATCCGTATTGTAATAAAGAATCCAAAATGTTTTTACAGTGCAAGGGGTTAATATTTTCGAATAGTGTAAACCAGTGAAATTCGTACATTTGGTTTAAAATACTTACGAAGGTGCGGAATATTACCGCCCTGATATGTCGTCCATTTTCTCTTTTGAACGTTTGAACGTTAATAACTTATATCTGTAGGTAGTCGTCTAATTGTTTTTACGTGTGCGGAAAATCCATTTTAGCTCTATCATACTGCGTAAAGATATTTTTCATGTTTTAGCTGGAGTTTTGACTTAAATTCTTTTCACAGTGGCCCTCCTTTACACTTCAATTTTTAAGTATAACGTTTATGTACTACATTAGTATCAAGTTGTACATGAGATGTCTTGAGAAACTGTAGGTTTTATTGGCGTGGAAGTGTTGGTAGATCACGTATATAATTCAATAAATTACAAATTGATATCTTGTAATTTTCGTTAAATCTGTACTCTGTGTTATATGCACGCGAGTTCATGATTTTCTTTGAACACGTTCCATTGAGAGCATATAAAAGAAGTAGTTTAAAGAACAGCGAAAGACAAGTGAAAGATTATACCATCTATATAAATTAAAATATTCAAACTTAAAAAACTTATTTTGCTTAAATACAAAATTTAACTGTACTATGCTGCTATATTTTGTTTATATTTTGTAGGATTTTAAGCAAGTTCAACATATCACTCCATTTGGATGGCCATTAAAACTTCACATACTTTTGTGGAAACATTTGCATACACTCTGAGTAGTGTTGAGTGATTTACATTGCATATTAAGAAACCTGTCCAAAAAATATAAAAGCGAACAGTAATGTGTATGTAACTTATCGGCGCTGTTATGGTTGCACAGTGAAATTAGTATGGATTTGTATATATGTCAAGGATTATGGCCCCACAAAAATTATTTATTTTATAATTGTGCCAGACAGTGTTCAACTTGTACACATCAGTTAACATATCATGTCCCCAAATAAAAAAGAATATTAGGCCCATAGTTTTTGTATAATCACTCACCTTAGTCACAAAATGGCCGTTGCGGTGCAAAACCAAGACAATTCATATTAATACTAAATGTTATGAGCTACTTGAAGACACCTTTGGGATTAAAAAGGGATACATTTTTGTATTTTTTTTTAATTTTATGTAAATGAGTAAATTTTTCAATAATTTGAGTTGTGGCTGTTATTAAGTTTTTCAAAGTTATCTTTTGTCAAACACGTCATAGAAAACATTGATTCATCGGCTTTCAGTTCCTGATAGTTTTGAGTTGATAACAAGCTATGTGTTATTGCATTCATTAACAAGCGTATAGCATCGTCTGGAATCTTGAGAATGTACCGGTTTCCGTCGTCAAACTTTTTATTTAAGTACGCGTGACATGCTCCGTTATTAAATAAGTCAACTGGTACAAATCCATCCTTAAAGTATCCTAGAATAGTTTTAAAGTATTTATGAATTAACTATAGCAAAACGCTTTATCTCCCCTTTCGCCTAGATGGTTAAAATAAAAGTGATTGGAATACAGTTCGTTTAAACATTCCATCTGATATTCGTAAAACAATCTTGAAAAAAAAAAAACTTAAATACGAATCATTTTGAATTAAGGCCCACATTCTCCCTATAACTCCTGTCCAATTTTTTAAGCATAACATTAATAAATTAATTTATTCACTTAGGCCTATTCGTGAAATCTGATTACGACTTTATAGTTAAATTTCGATGTCTGTGAATTAATTAATCCAAATATTTCCAAAATTATATTCCTTTGGGAGTTTTTAAATAACTGTTAATGAGAAATTATCGATCTTGCGCAAACAGGTCTTACTGCTCTGCATGTTTGCGTCGTTTTACAGTAATAATATTAAGCTCGTATAATTTGAAAGGCCATGTCTAGTAGTTTTATAATAATTACGATAACGTCTTCTAATGTACCAATATATTGATATTGAAAATCACTACTTCGTTTTGACACTCACGCACATTTATTTGTGCCCTTTTTTCGGGGTAATAAACACCACACTTTTTTTTCTAAAAATTTCTGCGCTCTAATTTTCACAAATTTTTGTCTTAAAAATAAATCTAAATACTGTATATAATGGCATTGTATGACAGCGCATATTAGAAATTTTTCCTAGCGCCCTTTTACGAATCATTCGAGTTCTTTACACCAATGTGAAAAAAAAAAAAAAACTACTGACCATTCATTGCCTTAAAATCTTAAATTGAAAATTCACTCTTTAAACATTTTTTATCGTAATGTAACATTTGTTTTAAAATGTCAAGAATCGTTGTTGTGACGTTCCTAAGGTCACCACACATTTTTATCGCCCGCTAAGCTGAGCTGGGGCTTAATATGCTATGACTCACTGTAAACACGCGCTAATGGTTCTTACCTGTCTGCGAGTCATCGATCACAGCCTTGCGGCGCTACAAATCTTCTTGTGCCATGTCCCAGTGACGGATACATATTTCATTCCACAAATAAAGAAGGGAGAAGTATGTACAGAGGAAAGAAAACCACGGGATTACTTTATTTCTTGACTTCTGACAAACTTGAGGGAAAGTATTTTCATCGCCTTACATATGTTTGAAAATGCAGACATCTTCAGAAATCATCAAACGTGATTTGTGAAATATCATAGTGTTTAAACACCTATCCCTATTTTTATCCAAGGCCTCTTCTTAGCCTCAGCAAACTCAGCCTCTTCTGTAACGTCTCACACAGCTATAGAACATAACCAATTTTTCCACATGATCGATGCTATCTTACCTACATATGATCGGTTATCCGTTTAGATTCCATGTATTCAAACGCCCCATGATATCTCCTGCAGAGGTAAAATTAATAACACTTTGTTGAAAGTAATTCGTCCTTGAATGTAGTTTCACTGAATTTACTAACGCGTTAAAAGTTTTTTTTTTTTGCGCTACTGGACAGTGAAGTTCTGAATTTAATTTTGTTGTATTACACTTGAGTCCTGGCACGCCGATGTCGCAGTGAACTACCGCGGTCAACTGATTGCTGAGCAAAACCAACATTCCGATAGCCGGCGGACTCGTTTTATCGAAAATTTTCTAATATCTGTGGTTTGATGAGAACCTCCAGATAGCATAATCAACGCTCCTGCGTGGCGACCTGCAGATACTGAGGCGGGATGGAGTCTGTAATCAGTTTTCTATTTGTTAAGATAGGGTATCGTATGACGAGAGACTGCATCTGATACGCTGGCGTGCAATTTTGTACGTAACTGAAAGTAAACTGTTCTTTTATTAATGGTTAATATTGAGGTGGCTAAAAGAACAAACATGTGACAGATGTCCCACATTATTATATGTATATATATATTTATTTATTTATATACACACACATATATATATATATAAATTCCAGCAAATAACAGATACAAATTATATTTTTTGATTGATTGCGGCATTGATATACGTTAAAAGTTTAAATGTTAAACTTGTACTGTAGTGCAAGGTAAACAGAATTCACGTTATGTGATCAAATTTACCACTTTTATTCTCAGAATATAAATAGCGAAAAGTAAAATAATCCAATATAGCGACTCAAGCTCCACCTCAAAAAACCGAAATTAAAAAAAATTAGTTTTAAAAAAATTGTTAACTTTTATTTGGAATTTAAATTGTGACAGTGCCCCAGTGGATACACGTTAACATTGGAACGTTATTCTGCTCATAAACATTATACCAATTCGTTCTCGTATGCGTTAAAAATGTTATAACCATTTTAAACATCTACGAAATTCTTTTTGAAATACCTGACTGGAACGTGTTAATTTCTGCCCCTACAACAATACCGTATTGTAATTGACGTTCATATTCGACACAGGCCGTGTTCCAACTGGCACTTGATGCTAAAATGATCACGTGATCCAATTTTTTGTACGAAATATGTGTCATATTTTGGCGTTTTGCGTTTCGTAAATTACCGAAGGTTACAAATTACCAGTTACCAAATACAAAATCCCAAATCACCGCCGTATTGCAATAAGCAGGGAAATGGTATATCCTATAGTAATTAAATTATATTACACTTAATAAACTATTTTCTTTCAGATTCTTTGTTTAGAATTTACAGTATGGGCCTACCATAATGTTATGTTTTATTACAAATACACCGTCATTACGCGCAACATCGAAACTAAAGCATTGTCCGCGACACCAGGCAGCTGGTAAAGCTGCCAGTGACTGACAGTCAATGTGTTCCAGTTGGAATCTTATAAAAAAAATGCAAAATCCAAATATAGTCTCCAAAGTGAGTTGGAACACGGCCAGAGCTACAGTTCCTACAATACTTTCTTTTTTACCCCGGCATCCATTAGGGCCGATGATTTTTGGTGAAATGATTTCTGTCCTACGTCGTTTCAATGTCTTATGTGGACATCTGCAGCTGTGCTTCACGGTCATTGGCAGCGTGTCTTTGTGCAGAGTCGTCTCTCATTTGACTCTGCCAATCAGAGTAAAGGTATTACATCACTACACATCTGCGATGTTTGGGTAGACCCACAGGACGTACGAGACTTGAAATATCCAATCACTGACCAAGAAGCATATTTGCAGTCTGCATGTACACGTAAGGCAATAAAAACAAAGTGGGGCAGAAATCTTTTCACCAAAAATCATCAACTCTGCTCAGCATGTATGATGACAGATGTGTTTGTTGCTGGTGCCGCAGGTCAACAGGCCCCTCAGCATGAAGAAGGATGGCATCCAGACTCGCAAGAGGAAGCCCAAGAATCCCTCCATGTCGTCGTCGGGTGGAAGCCCCTTGGGAGGGGCGGGCATCAAGTCGGAAGGCAAGCTCAGCTTCCACAGTGAGTCGGTGCGGCCCCCGCGCCGCCCACTGCTCCATTCTGTAGCCTGTACTCGGTCAAGTCAGCACTTTAGAAAACACCCATGTCAAGGCTAATACTAAAAAATTAATTAAAACGTTGAGGGGAGAGTTAAACGAAAGTTTTATTTGTTTTAATAATGCGTATGTTTGTGTGAGTTTGTAGACACGCGTTGAGAATATTTAAATTGTAATAAAAATGTTGTTAGCTTTCATAGTTTTTTTATAATGGCATGTTAAAGTCTGAATTAGCATAAAACGGTTATATGTTAGAAAGGAAAACCAACGGACATTCCAAAATGAAATAAGTCGCACCGAAAAACAGTGTTGAGGTCTACGCTAAGTAAGATATGTATAATATCAGCGTTGAATTTTTTGTATTTTGTAAAAAAATTCGGGAAACCGGAAAATTTTTATTTTCAATTCAGTCTTTTTCTAAATAAAAAAAATCAGTGTAGTTTTTATACATATCTACCCATGACACTATTCTTCGGTGTGAATTAATTCATTTCAGTAATACCGTTGATTTCCTTCCTAGTATAAAACTTTTTTATGCAAATTTAGTCTTCTACATGCCACTATACAAAATCTATAAAAGCTAAAAGAACTTCATTATAACAAAAAAAAAATAGTCACAATGTATGCCTACAAAACAAACCCCATCTCGTATATAAATTATTAAAAGAAATAAAATTTTCTGCATACTCCCCCTTAGCTGTGAGTACGGTAAAAGCAACACAGCTGGTTTATTAAATAGTCTGCTGTGGTTAAAATTAACGTGGGTTTCAAACAAAAGTGCTCTCTTTACCGTGAACGGCATAATTAGAGGGTACATCACAGAGCTGCAACAGAGCGCTGCACCCCACGTTGGTGCAACTTGCGCTGCATTGTGCACAATACCGCCTGCAGGGAATGAATCGTAACTGCTGAACAGCAATAATCATTTACTGAAAACGACTCCACTGCAAATAACCTCAAAAATGTTATGATAAATTGTTTTATGTTCAAAATTATCCTCTGCCTATAAAATTATATAAAATTTAAAAATAATCTAATTAACTTTAACAAAAACACTTCAGAATAATTTCTTGCTGTTACCATCCAAGGTTTGCAAAAAAACTTTTATGACTACGGCATTTCACACCCTGACAGATTTGTCTCAGATAGTAGAAAAAATGGTGTGACTCAGAGAACAAGAAAGGACGGAGAAAGATAGGCGTCTTTCCCGGTGTCCGCATGGCCGTGCTTAGTTGTATTGGTGGCTGGGGGGAAGGGGTCTGTATAACCACCTTTTTTTACACAAATCACTGAAGGATGCGAAATCCCTCTTCTGTACAAGGGGTGAGAAATCGAGAAAATGTGTAATGAAAACTATTTCGGAGAAGAGGTACTTGCAAGCGTTTCACTTGCTTTTGAATGCGTCAGAGGAGAGGATTATTACTTAACACCCCCCCCCCCCCGTACCCTCAGAAACAGCAATGTTTGAAATTGTGCACAATGCTGGGTGTCCTGGTGAAGTAAGTTAGATTTCCAGTTCTCCTACTTTCAGTTTTCAATGGTTCCCTGAACTCACTTCAGGGGAATGGTCGTGTGGTTGCTTAAGAGGGCGTGTTAGATAAATAAGCTTTGTGTTCTACAATTGATATCTACACATGTTGTACGTCAATATAGAAAACTACCAAACAGCAACAATCCTTGATAATTATATTAGCCAACTTTATAAGCAAACGTACACCTAGAATGATGCATTTGTTAAGTGTGATCTCTTGCGCCACAATTAAATGTACGAGATTTCGGCGTCAGAGATTGTTCTTCAGATATACGTTACTTGTGAAAACATTTTGCTCAGAAAGTTGGCAAAAACTATTGGTGTTTTTTTTTTTTTTTTTTTTAATTGGCTTTGAGAATCCTACAATTCTGAACTGATGCTTTTTTTAGCGGTGAATTACCATGCACTCTTAAGGGCTTGGGCCCGAGTTTCTCGGCTTTCGAGAGAATTATTTTTTAAAATCCATACAAGATTCGATATCGTAAAATTTCTTCGTAACTTTGTTGCAAATTGGTTTTACTATGCAATGTAATTTTTCGAGACAAACTGTATGATGAGTATAGCTAATTTATCAATTAACAGGAAATTTCGTTAATTAAGTAATTAGCAACTATTTTTCAGTCTTCTGACTCCACAACAAAATTAGAGTATGCAGTTTAAATAAGTCATAACAAAGTTACGAAGCGATTTTACGATATCGGCTTCCATTTATGGTTTAAATAATAATTGTCGTTAAATGCGAAGAAACTCGGGCCCATGCCCTTAAAGCCATTAACCATCATTTTAAGTGCTTTCACTATAATAATGTCTTTATTTCTAAACGAGAGCGCATATTGAAAAACTGTTGCGCAGTGTTGTTAAAAGTTGTTTTTGCTATATAGTCTAATTTTTTCTATACAAAATATTATATAGACTTAGCTAATTAGCTCTTTAATGAAACTTTCCTTAATTACGTAATTTAATGAATCCAATGTGCATTTTGTCTTGAAAAAATTAATCAGCACTGTTTTCAACAAAGATGTTCAATAGTTTTTCGGTATATGCTCTTGTTTGTAATTGGAAAAAAAAATTATCATGAAAGCATTAGAAATGATGGATCATGGGATGGCCTTAACAAAGGCCACTGTCAACAACTTTTCGAGTTTCTGTCATTGTATGAAGTTGTGTGTAAGCGTCTCTAACAACCTCGCTGTCGATGAGACGTTAAGTCCAATAAAATTAAAAAATATATACATAAATTTTCGAAAGGTTGTAAAGCTATCCGTTGTCCATCAGCAAGTAAAATGAGACATTTTTTTCGTGTGATGAATCCTCTAATGGCGGCTACATATTTTCTTCAATTGTGTCGCACAAGCAGAGGAGTGGTAAATGCCGCGTTGGCATGTCCATCGAGATATATGTCGCAGCAAAGCGCCAGCTGATATGCTTTTAAGCATTCATGTAGAATTACTGTGCTCAGCAAAGACGCTTCAAACAATAATTCTATTGTCAAATTGGCGGGACATACATCGACAAGTTTCACTGAACGGCCCTTTCGTGTTATTTTAAGACTACAGCCAAACTAGACTTGTTATCTCATTTTTTGAGTTTGTATTTTCTTTGTCTCATAGTAAGATTTGTGGACGACATAATATAACAATAGCGTATGTCCACAATAGTACAGTACATTGTATATCTAGTTCAAAGTGGAAGTTTTGAATGAAAAATAGCTACTGCGATCGCTTGTCAAACATTTTTGGCTCGAAGAAATGTTTATTTTTGGCACACCACGTTGTAAGATATGATCTTTTAACGATTTCTGCAATGAGTTAGTATTACAAAGTGAACCGTTTTTGTCGATATACGCCATCGCTTGCAAATACTTTTGCCTTAACCTTTCTTTCATACACAATAGACCCAAACGAGCAGCGTTAAGAATGTCTGCTTTTTAAAATAATTTGCTTTGAATATATTTGGTCTAAAGTAGTTTGACGGGAAAAAATCCGTCTTTCCTTTTATCGCCAACACCGACTTTTACCCCAAAATCTTTTGCACTTAGATATGTTTACTCTCCAGGCGTTACCTTTGACGTTAAGTGTAAAAGAGTTTAAGGCAAAGAATGACTCCCCGGAACCAATGGAAGATCTTACAGCGCCAGGTGACGTCGAGCTGACTAACCTCGAGGGGAATATCCGCTTGCTTGTTTAAATATTGCACTAAACTTCACGACTAAAAGTCTGGAGTTCACGCCCATAGAATGGCAATAAAGCGGAAAGGCGAGGTTTGTAGTAAACAGACTGCAAAATTTGCATTTTTGCTTGAGATTCGTCAACTGAATCTCTTGGTAATCTAAAATTATTATATTCTTTGAAGTAACTACTTTGAATACATTCAAATTACATCAGAGCATTCCTATAAAATTTCTTACAAGAAATTTGGAAGGAAACACAGACAATTTAGTTTTTAAGTCTAGTAATATTAGGTAATACGGACGTAAGACAAAAGCTCATGTCACAGCTAGAAGATGTCATTATATAAATCTGTGCTTAAAAGCCATGATTAATATTATCTATAGCTGAGTTATTTGGATGGCGTCGTAGCTGATCGTGTGGTTAAAATAGGTAGTTTTGGCTCAGCCATAAGTACTTAATTAGTGTCTTCACCTTTATTCGCTGATCGGATGTATCATAAAACTACTGTATTACAAAATTTCATTATGTACGGTACGTCGACGTAAAACTCTGCAACAAAATTGCAGCAAGTCAATCAATATTTTCAAAGTCTGTAAAGCTGATTAAGTTTAAATTATGGGTGTAGATGCTACTGCATATCAGTTTTGTAATATTAAATCAGACTCACGAACCTTTATTTTGCCTCTTACAATTATCAATCAATAAACAGAGTAATTCTAGAGAATTAGTATGCTTGCTTTCCTATTGCTACAATTCGATTGTTAAATGTCGTACATTATTTTTAAAAATTGGTTGAAATGGGTCTATATCTAAAGTCTAAGATAATTTACAGTTATTTTACTCGTAACAAATTCCCACAAAATTAATTATAAAAACAAGGAAAGTTCCGTAATGGTGAAAGGCAAGGTTTCACAGTATAACATTGGCACAGCGAATGAAACAATACTATTTTTCCGCTGTTTTTAACTATTGTTAAGGTTATCGCCAACTTGGATCTTTCACCCACGCGTAGGGGCTGTGAGCAAGGTAACGATAAGGGTGACATTGGTACACGTAGCAAGTGGTACTTCAACAGGCACGCAGTTTAGCATAGCTTCAGTAAAATTTGACAGTTCTGACGCTATTTGCGTTTAAAGTGTTGTGCAGGTTTGATCCAAAGTCAAGTCGACGTTTTCGATTCTTAAATTAGATCTAACCTGAGATGTCCAGATCCAGTCCACCGTACAGTATGTACTGTAAAATTTGTCTAGCAGTAATTGCCTAAACAGCTGTTAAAATTTACTGAAGTTGTACGAAACAGATATACCATAGTTGAGCGTAAACTGGGACGCTGCAAAACTCAAGGATACAGAAGTCACCATTGTAACAGTGCTCTGATTTTTTGCTCAGTAGAGTAAAAATTTTACTCTACTGACCATGAAAGTGTTTTTTAATGGTATGCATGAAAATAAGTATGGTAGTAGCTGAATTACCGACACGCCCGAAAAACTTAAAATAAATTCAAACTGCGCAATTTTTTTTCCTCTTCGCTGTTGTGTCACTAAGGTTAGAAAACTGACATTGCATACTTCAGCACAACTTCTTATTAGTGAATGGTAAATGCCATCTGCTACATTGACATTGTTTCCTTGGTAAATTTAGTTTCGTATTGTTTCCATGAACTTAACGTCAAAATTCTAGACCAGCGATTCTCAGATAAAAATAAAGTACAAATGTCTTTCTCCCGCTGATTATTCCTTCCTATGTACAGATAGTTTAGTCTGTTATTAATCTCTCACTGTGTGAAATAACACCTTTCTTGCCTAGAAAGCTATGTGTGGTTTAATGTGTGTATAAATGGAATGGTATTGTGTATCGTTCTGCCTTGGGTGATAAAGCCTTTTTTCGCAACTAGTTAGTCCTATGTTCCGGAAATTATGTATATACATCGGCCTGAAAAATGTTCATGCAGGAAACCTACTCATTAACATGTTTGTCCTAATATAGTTTGAAAACATTAAGGACGCAGTCTGGTGAAAAGGCTTTATGCTATGCTTATATCGCGGGGAAATTGCTTTGGTTAACAAATTTGCTTCATTTTAATATTTCGCAATTTTAAATGGGTTTTCCTAATAGCTTCTACAATATGAAAGAAAAGTCTTAATATGTGTTAATCTGAGAGGAGGAGTGTTGTATGCTGCAGATAATTAATAAGAAACTGAAGGTAATGATAAGCTAATGTATCACGATAATTTTTAATGTGTTAGCCTAATATTCCTCCTATGAAAATCATAATATTATTGATATTAGTGAATGAAACCTTCATAAGTATCAAACTGTCATTTCGAATAATTTGATTGTGTAGCCTAATAAGAGTGTAATTTATTCATTTGATTATTTCAACCGAAGTCATACTTTGTTACTTCATACGTAAGTGCCACGCATTTGGGTCAGATTCTGACCCTACTTGGGTGTAGTAATTATTCATAACAAACAAAGAAAAATTAGTATCTTCGTTTTACTACCGAAAAATATTAATTTGAAAACGCAATTTTTATAAACTGTATTCGGGGTGTAATTTTAATGACCTCTAATAAGCGGAATGTTAAGTATGGTTTCCGTTTGGTATTACGAAGCATCTAAGTTCAATTTATAACCATGCAATTAAAAGTATTAAAATTATAACATTTTAATAATACACATGATCAGTCGACGAAGATGTTTGTTTACTTGAATGTGCGTAATATCGCATATACGACAGAAAATGTTGGGAAAAACTTAAGAGCGTAAGTAACAGATATAAAATTCACAGTGGTAATTAAAGTGTGGAAGATAATATTAGAGAGATGTGTTATTTATTGGGGACATGCTACTATTTTCCTGGGCATTTTACAAAACCGATGAAACTGTAATTTTGCACAATATGGTATTATTAATAAAAATATGACGGCTGTTCCTACGTGAATTCGTCATATGTAAATAACTGTTTGACAAATATCTCAAATAAAAACATTTTCAGCAAGTAATGAGTACTAAGGGCTCGAATAAACTTAATGAAATTTGCAATTATTACAGCTGAAATTGGGGGAGCAAAGATTAAAACCCTATCCTTGGAAGTCAGGTGATGATACATTATGTAATTACCACAAAGTAAAAGAGTTTTTCATTGTGAAGGTCTGGAAGACAACCATATGAGTTTACTTTAAGGAGCTTAGTATAAACACCCTAGAAACTTCGCACACCCCTGACTCCATAACATATATAACAGCCACATACTGAGGAGATTATTACAAAGTCTGGAAAAGCTCTTTTTGGCCGTTTTGATGGGCCCGAAAATGATGTTTGTAATAAAAGTATTGATTTTTTAAAACTAATACAACGTAGTTTGATGTGTGTATTCTTTTCGTAGCTAAACAAGTATAATGCGCGTTAAATAGTTTCGTCAAAAAAAGAATAGTCGTCACTCGCTGCAGCGCGTTTCAAATACAGGTAGGGAGACCTCTTAAGGCGGCCGCCTACCGCACGCTTCAAATGCGTTGCAGTGTGTTCGTAAACAGTTTCATTTCTACGAAAATATTCCACGCGTGCCTATTGTGCCAACGTACGAAAAGAAAACAAACATCAGACAAAGTCAGAACCTAATTGTTAAGACGCCACGCTCATTAAAAACGCTTTTCTAAGTCCTCCAACATAGCTAAATACGGCCATTTCAGAATTCCGTAGTTTTAAATGTACTAACCGGATGGATGTGAAACTGAGATTGCGACCTGCACTGAACTTAGTTGCAGACTTGCCACCAATATAATTATATGGTCACCGCTTAATGTCCCATAGTAAAAACCGTTCGGCGGAAACCTTGCACGCTAGTTCAGCGCTTGGCTCGTTGAGGCGACGCAGCATTTTATGCGCGCTTCAAGGTCGACCTTCCTACTCCGTCGCTTTTGAGCCTCTAATGCCCGGGTAGGCGGCGCCCTTAATGCTAAATGTTGTAACTGTGTAAGCCCGTGTTGCGTGTTCGAGCAGTGAGCGAGGAAAACAAGAGCGCAGCGGTAATGCCGGCGGGATTACCCGCCAAATCCCCCCTCCCCCACTATTGCGTGCGAGCAGTGACTCGGCTGAAATGAGCATCGTTCTCTTGAGACACTTTGCCCGGGTCCGCGGAACTCGGTCCTCAGCACTCTGTCACGTAGGCCAATCGTGCGGCCCCATATCAATACAACCTATAACGTCAAGACAAATAATAACGCGTCGGGCTGCAAAAGATTTGGGCCTCTTAGTTTGCTTGGAAGGAGGGAGGGAGGGGTAACTGTTACGTTTGGCGGTGCTGAGCGCGACAGCGGCCGAAGTACTCCGAAGAGATTATTTCGCAAAAAAAAAGTAAAAGGTTTTCCTTGTCTAGTCTGTAGTTCGTCCTATATGCGGTATACGTGTATGTTACGCCTACGAACACACGTATTTATGTGATACCTATACACATACATACGTACATGCGCTGGCATAGTAAAAATAATCGATAAATTTGTTGCCAGCAAAGAAATAATTCAAATAGAAAACTAACATTTTACATCTTCTACTACGTATCTCCCAGCAATTAAAAAAAAAAAAAAAAAAAACACTGATAATTAATATTGTGCTGCGAATTTAGACGTTTACAGTGTGAAAGCAATGAAATGTGTAATTTGCGATTGTCAAATAATGTGATATTATTAAAATGTTAACAATTGGTGAAATGGGAAAACATTTGAGCAGGGCTTTAAGAAGTGGTCCCTTTGTAGTGAACAAGTATGCGGAGTTTGCTTTCTTGTATAGCCTTGTTAGTGGTCCTGGGAACAGTTTCGCTTATAGGCGGTTCACTATAAGATGAGAACTCTTGAAGAACATCTTGAATAGAATAAAAATTTTGAAAATTATATAGCGTCACCTCAGTCGTTAACTTCGTGTGCGATGCACACTATACACTTTGATTGTTACTTGGGATGACTTGTTTATTTTTAAAAGTGACAGGAAATTTTAAAAGACCAGTGTCAGATCATTTTCTTGAGGTTTTCAGTTTTCCAGCCATAACATTTATCCATTTTGTATTATCAAATTTCTCTCTTTGCAAGACATAGGATTTATTCTTGATTCTTGATAAACTGCTTGACATTAGTGAAATATTTCATTAATTTGTTGTGCAGAATCGTTGCAAGGAAGTTATAGGTTAAGGGGCCTGCCTCCCTACCTGCCCTTCAAAAGCGTTGCAGCGA
Organism: Medauroidea extradentata; assembly: GCA_003012365.1. NCBI lineage: Eukaryota > Metazoa > Arthropoda > Insecta > Phasmatodea > Phasmatidae > Medauroidea > Medauroidea extradentata. The sequence continues at coordinate 101,173 of PNEQ01084543.1, read as the reverse complement.
GTTACGACTGTTCTCTTTTCGACGAAACAAATTAACGCAAATTATATATGTATGTCTACGAAAAGAACACACACTTCAAACTATTTCACTGTAGTTTTAAAAATTCGGCGCGTTTATTGGAAACATTATTTTCTAGCCCCTCAAAACGGCCAAAAATGACTTTTCAGACAGCCGTATCTGGAAAATTAACAATCGGATTTGAAATACACAACTATAGAAACAAGCGTTAGACTTTGAGCTATGCTGTCCATAAATAAAATAATGTCACAGCATAAAGTCGCATAGGAAAAAGAATAATTGTAAAGCACTGCACGCCAGCTGAGTGGCTTGCACGGAGAGGCGATAATGTATTACATATGTTAGTCAACGACACCCTTACCGCTCTTGCTTCACACACACAAGCACAGTCTATCTTGGGAGGCCCCTTAACTTTCAAGAACCATTACAACTCCAATATAAGATGAACATACAACTCTATTATGATCTCCAAAATGTATTACAAATATCTTCTGTGCCCTAGCGTTGCCGCATTTACCAAAAATACAAAAATAGAAGTTATTGCGGAAAATCCAAAAATAAAATGTAGCATATATCTTCCCTCCCGCCTTTTAAAGGAAAAGGTAGCTAGAGTTTCGAAAGTGCTCACTTTATCCTGAACCATCTATAGTGAGTTTGAGCTTGTTTCATACGCCGTTGTTGCTCGTGGAGCGTCGGTGCGGCCAACCTTACCCCGGCAGCCTTGCTGTTTGTTCTACGGAGATAACAGCGCCTTATCAATCATGTCTTGTTCGACAGACCTCCCCCTCCTCCACCCCGTGTCCCTACCTGCTGCCCCCCTTGGCTTGGCCGTAAGCGCCGAGTCTTGTGTGATATCAAAGTTCAAATAGCCCCGGTGGTGACGATCGGTTGAACTCACAAATCACCCGTTATCGATACGAAATGTGTACTTCTGCACGGTAAACTCCGTGGCAGGTTTACGTTAGCTCTTGGGAAAAGGGGGGAGAGAGGGATGAGGCGGTAGGGTTATAAGGTAAGAGTACTATGTACGGGGCCTTGAGAAACTAGCTAAGCTTTTAGCAGCTCCACATTTCACAATGTTCTTTCTGTTTACTCTTGTACTCTCGCGCCTACCCGCGCCTTACAGGTTCACAAGTTACGAAGCTGTAAGGAAGATCTTGAAGCACGCATCAAATGTCGCAGAAACATTGCAAGATAATTGTAGGTTAACTGTCAAGAATTCTCTTGCAATGATTCTGCATTGACAACTTAATTTATAAAACTATATTATTATCTATGTCAAGCAGTTTACCAAGAATATATACTATGCTTTGTCGAACAATAAATTTTTGTGATACAATTTCAGTAAATGTTATGGCTCGAAAATTGAAAGTTCAATAAAATTGTCTAACACTATCCCTTACCTGCACTTGAAACGTGTTGCAGTGAGTTGCGACAATTTTTTTATGAAACTAACTTAACGCGCATTATACTTGTATATGTAGGAAAAGAACACACACATCAAAATATGTAGCTATAGTTTCAAAAATTCGGTATGTTTATTTAAAACATCATTTTCGGGCCCCTCAAAATGGCCAAAATGGGTTTTCCAGATTACAGTATAAAATAAATAACAGAATTCGAAAAAGACGACTATAGAAACAAGTGTTAGACTTTAACATATGTTGGCCACAAATAAAATAACATGGTCACTTCTTAAAGTACTATGGGAAACAAAAATAATAGTAAACCACTGCACGTCAGCTGAGTGGCTTTCACGGAGAGGCGATAATGCATTACATACGTCGGTCAACGGCAGCCTTACCGCTCCTGCCTCACACACACTAACACAGCCTATCTAGGGAGGCCCCTTAAAATCTGGAGTAAAAATCGAGACATAGAGTGTGCCATAGCAGGAGAGTAGTGACACAGCAGAGGTTCGGGAACACGCTTGACGTGTGTGGCTTTGTGGAGGTGCTGGTTGGTGGGAGGTTTGTGCTGAGTCTTTGTGACGTCATAGCGGTGCTGGGTGGCTTCCATGTGCCCTTGTGTGTGTTCTTGTTCGCAGTCGACGCGATCTCGATGTACGGTGGCGGTAGTGGTGGTGGGAGTGGTGGTGGTGTTAGGGTGGACGGCAAGCTGTTGCAACAGCAGCAGCACCATCACCACCAGATGGTGGTACACCACCAACATGGCGGCGCCCTCTTGGGTGACGAGCTGCCCGACCACTACCTGCCTCCACAGTCACCTCTGCAGCTACCGTCAGCCGTGCTGCTCAGCCGGCACATCTCCAAGTGAGTAGCCGCCGCGCGTCTCGCTCACCATGTCCTCACTTGGCCACTGCCGCTTCCTTCTCTTATGACGCCGAGTCCCGCCATCAATGAACCCATGAACATTTCGCGAAAATAATTTTGCTCCAGTTTGTTTCAGTCCATTACGTGCACATCTGTAGCTATGCTTCATGGTTATTGGCAGCGTGTCTGAGTGAAGTGACGTCTATCATTAGTCTGTGGCAACCACAGCAAGGTTACTGCGACACCACACGTGCATGTTATTTGTAGGTAGAATCCCAAGACACGTGATAAAACCTCCAATCACTCACGATGGATCAGAGCTGTAGATGTGCACATCAGGCACTGAAACGAACTGGGGTAAAATTCTCTTCACGAAAAGTTCATGGCCCTAGCCATCAACCTGCTTGCTTGCATGCACCGCCTTCGTTGTCTCGCTACCCTCGCTAAGGTAAGGTTAACTCTACTTCAGGTTCGAGCGATCAATGTTGAAAGTTTGGCACAGGGGACATTTCTGCCGCTTCAGAGCTGGCATCGCTAAGAGGTGTAAACTGACCCCACAGAGCTTTCGTGAATTTTAAGTTTCGTGTACTGTCATGGTCATCTTTAGTAGAAGGCCGCGGCCTTAGATCTGGCAACCCTGCACACAAGGGTCATTTTAACACTTATTTTAGCTCTCCAAAGGCAATGGCTGTACCTGATTCGTTATTCTGCCGTACATACCGGAGAATCAGGGGAAGCCATTGCCATTGGCGAGACAAAATAAGTATTAAAATTGCCCTTCCTGGCAGGGTTGCCAGATCTAAGGCCGCGGCCTTCTACTAAAGACGGCTATGGTACTGTAGGTGATAATTCGAAAACCGAAATTGGTTTGTTTTTCATTTTAAAATCAAATTTAATGACTTCTCCCTTTGCCAAGCTTAGTAAATTTTAAATTTACTACGGTTTCGTATTTTATTACGCCTGTTAGTGATAGCAGGGAAACTAGCGACAGAATATTTCCCAATGCCAAACTGACCCATGAGAAAACACAATGTCTCCCTAACCTGTAGTAGAATTAACCTTATAAAAGTTTAAGCCTAGTCTTCTACAGGTTAGGAAGATAATATAAATTGTTATGGACTAGTTCAGCAAGGGACAACTTCTGCTGCTGTTAGCGCTGTTGACGTTACGGGGTCTATCTCTTGCTGGCGCTTATGCAGACACCTTCGGGTGTAAAGCCGAACATACCGATACTATCGCAACTGGCGGCAGAAATTGTCCCTATGCCAAACTTACAGCAGAGTCAACCTTACCTTCGCTACTTTGCCTACACGTTCAAGTCACCATTCTCGCGCGTCTGTCTCGCTTCACTTCTACGCTGCTAAGGTTAATTATTCTACTTATTAGGGACCTTAACGTTATTAGGTTGGTAACGGACAGTTTCAGTCGCTAGTTGCGCTGCTGTCGGCAAGGGGCCAAAATTAATTATTTTCATAGAACTTATATCGGACAGTGACTGAACTTTCGTGATTAGGCAAGTGATTTTTTTGCGCATAAAATTAAAAAAAAGCTTATGTTAATAGATACACCTGATTATCGTGTAAAGATTTTTGCACCAGATTGTTTCAGTGACTTGCGTTCATGCCTGTATCTCGTGGTTATTGGCGGTGTATATTTGTGTAAAGGTGTCTAGTATTTGAGTGTACCAATCAGAAATCGGTTACCGAGACACCAAACGTCTGTGATGCAGGTAAAACCCCAAAGCGATAAGAGTTAAACATATTAATTCACAGACTATGAGCCAAAGCTGCAGAAGTGGAAACGAGCTGGTGAAACAAATTTATTGCGTAATCAGGTGTGTCTAGAAAAACAAATCAAGAAGTATTATCTTTACCTAGCCTAGCTAAGGTTAGTTGTAATACCGTCTCTTATATTTCTCCCTTTACTGACTCCTGAGGAACTTGCGGTGAAAATGTTTTCTTGCACAGCTCACCCATAAGTATCTTCCTAACATGTATAATTAACCTTAAAACTCTGCCTTCACTCATACTGCTTACTGCCGACCTTACAGCTTGCATGCTACTGCTGCTTCTCTTGCAAGATACCTTCAATTACGTTGCTTATTGCTGCCATTCTGCCCTTGCATGTCGCTGTTGTCTTGTTTGCACGCTTGTAGTCGATCACTATACGCTCGCTTGGAGTCGCCACGTATCTCACATGCATGTGACTCCTCGCTTGCACATTGCAGGTTATGTCAGCACTTTGATCTCTGATTGATTTTTTTTCAACTAATTTGCAGATGTCTGCAAATATTTAGTACTACAATCGTCATGCGGCTAATGAATATAGTGTACATTAAACATTTCGTCTCTCTTAAAAGTTATGGATGTATTTCACCAAAATGTTTAAATTGTTTTAGTAATTTTCATATTTGTACGAGATGCGGTTTGTTTTTTAGATATGCATTGGGGCTATTTTCGAAGTAATGAAAATTTTTTAGCTTTCATAGTTTTGTATATATTAACATTTCAAAGTAAAAAATGCAGCAAAAACTGTTTTATACAGTGAAGGAAAACAAACTAACTCACAAACATGAACAAATTCACTCTGAAGAACAATGGCATAGGCTATGTCAAGATGCATTTCAAAACCGCATTTTTTGATATTTTTAAAAAATTGCAGGAAATTGGCCAAACTGACAATTTTTATTTAAAATTCAGCATTTTCTAAAATCCTAAAAAAAAAAAAAAAAAAAAAAAAAAAACGACAAATTTGTATACTTGTTTTGACGTAGGCCGTGACACTATTATCTTCAGCGTGAATTATTTTAATTATGTAAGTCAGCTGGTCTTCCTTTGTTGTATAAACCAGTTTTATTCAAATTTTGCCGTTGTCGTATACCATTATACAAAACAATGAAAACTAAAACATTTAATTGCTGAAACATAGTCACAATATATGTCTACAAAATTAACCATACCTATATCGTACAAACATAAAATATATTAAAACAATTTAAATTGTTTGTTAACTCCCCCTATAACATCTTGAAGTTATAAATTAAAATTTTGCACGGTATATGCGTTTTGAGAGGATTTCACTTCAGCGTGAAAATTGTTACTAGTTCACTGATTATCGACACCGCATCTTTTGGGCATTTTCATTGGTTTATTTGGAAGTACTCAAATTCTTTCAGAAGAATATACAGTCACTGCGAGCAGTTTAATAACAAATATGAATTTCTCTGCATTGTGTTAGGACGAGTCAAGTAACAGAAAAGTTGTTAACAATATTTCTAAAAAAACCCACACTGTACTGGAAATAATACTTGATTCTGTGCAATTCGTTGACCTGCGTGTAACTGCAAGTTAATTAGTGATACATATACTTGAAATTAGCAGCACATTTATTTATTCAGTTTTATTGCCTTCCTGCAGAAATGTTTCTTTTTCGTAATTACTATTTTATTTTTCTTTGCACTTTTAAGTTATTAACTCTCCAACTACCCGCCACTTTCAAACTTCACTCTTGAGAAGTACACAACCGAAGAAGCCGAAAAAACTTGTGTTTGCATTTTACTTGCCCTAAAGGTCTACCCAATTTTCTATGCCCGAAAACTTATTCGTTAAGTGTGTATATTTTTCTTCGCTATATATATTTTTTTCAATAGGACAGACTTTATGGCAGTGTACACACTATCAGTTCAGAAGTTTGTGTTTTGCATAAATCATATTTATGATTCTAAATGTTCTGTGCTTTAAGGTGGACGAAACATTGAACTTGTATGTGTGTACAAATGCCAGCTGTAGAAATACTTTGTTTCTGTGTTTAAATGCACACCATGCCGTACTATGGTAAATCTAATCGTCAGGTGCGATTGTCAGGATCCTATCAGAGTTATGTCAGCGTGATTTACTAAACGCTATCTAAGAAACGCCACATATATTTTATCCTTATAGCCTATATCTTATCCACTAGAGATTCACCTTCATATCTTATTAAATTATCAGTTCCTCTTTGGTAGTAAGATAAAAATAAGTTATAGGATTACTAACCGCTACTTGTCCTTTTTGCAGTCATAATCTCAATCAAAATATTCTTGCAGGTGTGTACAAATTTGCTGAAATAAGAACTGTTTCATTGGATACATACGAAGATTAGTGGAACTAAACATAGGTGATCATCTGAAGAGGTACACTGAAAGACATTATTTGTAAACTTAACCTTCATATGTACAGGCGTGTTAATGTAGTTACAGTAAAAAAAAAAATTATCAAGGATGGTATCTCAAGATCTCAAGATTTATTTGGAAATTGATCTCACCAAATATATATATAAATATTTATTCCAAATTCAAGTTTTTCACTTAACAACTAGGTCTTTAGCTCTGGTGAGGGGTGACATGATGAGTATGGAGCAGCGCCGGACTGAAGGGGTGGTGGGAAACGGAGATTCCCGAGAAAAAACTTACCGACCAGCGGCATCGTCCGACACGGTTCCCAAATTCGAAAATCCAGGAATCGAACCAGGATCGCATTGGTGGGATGCGAGTGCTATACCCACTGCGCCAATCACGGTCCCACCCAGTATGGGAAATTCACTACGTTGATCGTCATTACAATAGAGTCTGTTAAGTTCAGAATGAATTTGACTTTTTTTTTAAAGTAAATTATAGAAATGCTCTGCTAAGAATGTGTGGGAAACAATTTGATCGTATCTGTGTTCCGTTTTAGACCCCGTTCTCAACACACACACCACCCCTTCAGTCCGGCGCTGCTCCATACTCATCACGTCACCCTTCACCAGAGCTAAAGACCTAGTTGTTAAGTGAAAAATCTTGAAATTGGGATACGGTATTTGAATCTCAAAGAATCAGAGGGAAACTTACTTCTAGGCATTATGGGAACTAGTTTGTTTCCTTGAGTGAGGACGGAGACTTGGAGAGGAATTGAAACTCAGCAACTGCCTTGAACAATTTCGGGAAACCATGAAAGCCGAAATGAAGATAGTAGTAAACGGGAACTGAACTCGAATCCTCGCTAATACGAGTCCGAAGTGTTACCGCTACATCACCTTGCTGGATTCCAGCCACAAATTGCATGCTGAAGTACAAAAATTGTGATAAATGTTGTTTGTGTTGTGCTATTCTTCCAACCAGTAAATAACCTACCAATCATTAATTTGAGGTCAGAAATTAATACTAATCAGGTTAAACACCAAGAGGGAGCAGTATAGAGTTGCTTACAATTCTGACTATAATATTTAGTCTAGTGCATCACGCCCTGATCTGTGGAAACTGTGACGTACGGGTTGATTCCTGTGGTTGAGGTCGCACAGTTGCCAAGTCCATCATGTCGTTAGGTCTCGTGTTCGGGTAGGCTATCAAGTAGACCGTGGAAACGTATGTTGTCAGTTGAAACATTAGGGTATTTGAGAATACATGGTAGACAAATAAACGCTGAAAATATAAATTGATTTCTACGCTTTTTAAAGCCAATATGGATAAAATACTGAATGACAATCCTAGATAATGTTATTTGCCAACTTTACGAGTAAATATTTATCCAGAATTACTAATACGTTACGCGTGATCTCTTGCGCCGCAGTTAAATGCACGAGGTTCCGGCGTCAGAGACTGTGCCTCAGAAGTTCGTAACACTGGAAACAATTTTGTTTAAAACGTTCAAATTGGCTTCAAGAAACCTACAGTTATAGATTAATGCTTTTAGCGTTGAATTATGTTCCACGCCCTCTTAAGAGTTGCGATTGGTGTCATCCCATATTTTGACAACCAGAGTAAAAGAAAGAGTGAAATTGAAACATTTTGTAAAAAAATCAGTTAAACAAATCAAATCAATCAAATCAGTTTGTGAAAATAACTACGCCATTGTTTCTTGCTTGCCTATCTTTAATAGTACGTATCGTCAGCTTGGTGACACCTACAGGTGTCCAGAAATTACCGTATAATAAGCACAATATGCGAATCCTGGGCTAAATTGGATGCGTAACTGTTAAAGGCAAAATGTTATACGACGACATTTTACAATGTGACAACGTAAGCTCGGAGCAAGTCCCCTCTTATGCTGCCCAGATATCTTACTTCCAGAATTCTGGTAATCATATTATAAGCGCAGGTCCAAACCCAGAGCAGCCCAAAAATATTTCTACGTATATTTCGACGTAACATATATAAAATAATGCATGGACATGGAGCGCAAGAGGGCACGCTCACCCACCATGAATTGTTGCCACCGTGTGCGCGAAAAAAGTTGTTGTACCACGTTTTGCCACGAACATTTCCGTCTCCAATTTAGCCCAAGATTCGCGAGGTGTGCTTGTTTTTCGGACGTTTTTGGAATACTATATACATTTTTCAGAATTATATATTCAAATGTTGGACTTATGATATTCTGTCGCACTGACGTGCGTCCATAAAATAGGTTCAGTTTGTTTTATTCCATAACTAGCAGTGCGCCCACGGCTTTGCTCGCGTGTGTTACTCACAGCAGATAATATTTGCTTTGATTGAAAAACATCATTGTACACCAGATAGGCAGTTGAGTCATCAAGTGTTAGAATGCCAATGCTGCTGGTCCAGTTAACTCTGAAGCAGGATAAGTAGCTATAGCTGTCAACGCGAAAATCAGTATTTTATGTTTATCCATGCCACTAACAGCAAATTCGCCTGGGCATTATTTATAGTAACAGCAAATTTGACTTTGTGGGGTTATCACAAAGTCCTAAAAGTAAGAGGATATTCCAGTGAATGAGAGAGATTTTGGTCAGCGCTTAATATCGAGGTCTTCAGCGTTGGTGAGGGGTGACATGAGCTGAGTATGGATTGGTGCCGGAATGAAAGGAAGATCTCCGAGAAAACCTGCTGACCAACGGCAGTGATTCCCCCATGCGAAAATATGGGGACCGACCCCGTTGGGAATCGAAGCCGGATCGCCTTGGGGGGTGGCGAGAGGTCTGACCCCTCGACCCCCGCGGACCCAGGAGGATAATCGAATGAAATACGCAGTTTGCGTGGTATGAAGACTGATATCTCCCGAGCACAACCATTGTTGATATTAACCTCAATAACAACTTGTTTTTCGAAACATTCACTTTAAGTTAAGTGCCATTAGGTAGTTTTGGCGGGATAGTGTTTTGCAGAAATATGAACTTTTCTGGTGTCCTAACATTGAGGCTAGTGAGATGGTAGATATGGGATGACGTTGTAGAAGAACTTTAGTGGATAGTGGACTGCATAGTACATTTTTACCACTTTTGAAAGACTTCATCCATATTGCACTAATTTAACTTTAATAGAATTTAAGCCAAGAAACTTCGGAACAATAGGCCTATAGACCGGAGATACAAACAAAATAATTTCCTAGGCTCGTAGAGGTTGTACAACAACATGTCTCGATAGAACTGTAGATCGAAACTCGTGTATAATTTATTTCTCACGGGTCGTATTTGCTTTTCGGATCGTCTGCCTTGAAAGTTTACAAACTAAATTCTCTTCTTAATAATTAAGTTATTTTATAAAATAAAAACTTTCATTTCCTTTTTTAGGTACTTACATAGCTTCATTCTGACGCGAACACCACCACATATCTCTACTGGCTAGATAAGAATCATCGGCTGATATAAAAGAAATTTTATGCCTTTTCACCCCTTTAGGTGTCGAATTGCAAAAAATCTTAATTTCACACCTTAAATATTTGTTCAGGTATCCAAGTGGAGTGAAAATCATGACGATAGCTCGTTCAGCCGAAGCAAAGTCGACCATTCATTAAAAATCACATATAACCTCGGTATAGAACTGAGAGTTCGAATTTTTAAAAATCCTAAACCCTTTTTGCAGCCACTTACATAATCATCATCCTGAAGCAAAAACAAACTGAATATCTCGATGGGTTCGATATTTATATCGAGGATTTATCCAAAACACGTTTCAGGTCTTTTCACATCACGTCCTATGAAACTGAATTTCGAGAAACCCTTGAATCAGATTTTAGACTACTTTACTGGCGTCTCTTGGACTTAAAAAAAAAAAAAAATAGCCCGCTGGTTCAAGATATAGGTATAGACGATTAATTGAAAACACATTTAATCTCTTTTCACCTTCTTAGGTGGGGAATTCACAAAATCCTTAAAATCATCTTTCAGGTAATTTGGGTAAGCATCAATCTTAACGTCGCTATATAAAAAATCAATACGGTCGATATATATCGATTGTGAACTGAAAACACATTTTACCCTTTTTTACCTCTTTGGGTCTTATTTCCGAAAATATATTTAACTGATATTTCGGATATTTACATAAGAATCAATTTAAAGCAAAGAACATTTTGATACCTCTATTGGTTCGGCAGATAAGGAGGAAAAATCGAAAATACATTTCACGTATTTTCACCCCCTTAACTATCAAATTTCTAAACGTATTGGCGTCCTGTCATAGTAATTTGTATATGTAAACAATTGAAGTAAAAGTCACGACGATAGCCAATTGTGTTTCGGTCGTATAGACGATTCATAAAAAAACATATTTTCCCCTTTTTACTTCTTAGGCATCGAAAAAAAAAATCCTAAAACTGATTTTTGGGTATTTATGTAAGCAATATTTTGAAATAAAAACCGCAAATCTTTATCCCTGGGGCCGCGGTGGCCGAATGGTCAGACTATTCGCCTCCCACCAAGGCGATCCGGGTTAGATTCCCGGCGGAGTTGGTCACCTGATTTTCACATGTGGGAATCGTGCCGGACGATGCCGTTGGTCGGCGGGTTTTCTTGGGGATCTCCCGTTTCCCCCGCCCCTTCATTCCGGCGCTGCTCCATACTCACCTCATGTCACCCCTCACCAGCGCTAAAGACCTCGATGTTAAGCGCTGACCGAAATTTCTCGCTCTTTATCCCTAAGAATTCGATAGACACAGATAATTAATCGGAAATACATTTAAGGTCTTTCCAAATGTTGAATTTCGATGAGTCCTGAAATTGGTTAATATGCATTTTTATGCGTGTCGCACTGGAGTAAAAAATCACGATGATATGCCGTCGGGTTCGAGCTCTATTAACATTTCTTCGGAAATACATTATATCCCTTTTAACCCGTTAGAGGAAGAATTAAAAAAAAATCCCTTCTTCGTGCTCGCCTGCGACTTGAAGGGGAACTATACAAAACTTCCCACTATTCTAGGTCCAGTGGTTTGAGCTGCAGTTTGATATTTCAGTCAGTCAGTCAGAGTTCTCTTTAGAGATTACAGGAATCTCTGAAACATCACACCAGAGAGAATGTTGTTAAGAAACTGAGAAGAAAGAAAATAACACTCAGTCTCACTATATACTTTTAAAATTACTTTTAACTGTGGCAAATTCACCCTTAAAGGGAAAGTAGAGTCGCCATTATGGATTTATGTATTTTTCAGAATTATTCTTCTGACAGTTTCGTTTTTGAAAATTTAATTTCTTTAGAGTATAACACATGTAATGATAGAGATTCCGACGTTACATACTGTTCTGTTACAGCATATGAAACCTTGGAATTTATTGGTTTGTGGACATACGCCATTGCTCATGTTTTGTTGAGCGAACTTGTATTGAAAGACAAAGTGACAAAATATTAAACAAAAAACAAAACAAAAAAAAGCACAGAAAACGTATGAAAAACAATTCCAGAGGAATTCCGTCAGTTTTTTTTGTCTTTCAATACAAGTTCGGTCAACAAAACATAAGCAATGGCGTATTTCTACAAACCAATAAATTCTAATCGTAAACTCCCATTGCGACAACATTTAAAAATCTCATATGAAGCCTTCCTAGATAAATAACCAATATTCTACTCCGAACGTTTCTACGGCAAACAATCAACCAATACTGACTTTTAAGTAACGACAGATTATTACTTTATGATTAAACGTAGCCATAACATTAATAATGAGCCGCAAATATACTTTATACCTAAAAATAAATCTAAAGTAAAAAAACTTAAAAAACACACTTTCGTAACAATATAAGCTGAAAGGTTGAAAATATTCTTAAACTATAAAGATTTTCTTTAAGAGTGATAGGATTTCCCACAATTCAGCATGGCTTAATTTTTTTAATAAGCTTAAAATAAGAATAAAGGAATTTAACAAAAAATTTACTTAAATACAAAAAAGAAGCCTGTGGCACTTGATATCAGTTGTCTTAAATTTTTATCGTTAGCAAATTGTAAAAAAAGTCAATGTGAAAAGTAATTAGACTATGTCCTTTCCTTTTAAACAATAATTAAATTTGCCGCAGTTAATGTTATGTTTTAACAAAGAAAGTTTTCAAGAGGGCAGTCATGTGAATACTTGCAAATAAATCTACGAGTAGTTTACCATTTAAAGGACAAGTTAAATTAATTATTTTAATTCTTAGTAGTATAACGTACTTAAGCTTAGTCTACAAGTTTGCTGTTTGCTTTTCATGCTCGATTTTTATGTGATGAAATTTCCAATGTTGATCTCACACCTAACTGGTTTGGACTTCTGCGTAATACGTTTCTCGGAATGTTATCTTGTGAGTGATATCGCTCGAAACCAATCGTTTTCTGCACAGGAAACAAAGAAAAGAGGATTATTTGACGTCACAGAGGCTTCTTGATAAGAATTTTGTTATCAGTTACTTTTTAGATCCGTTGCGAGGAGTAAGCAATGTCGTAAACTTTTTCACTCGAGAAAATAACGATTGAAATTTGTATTTTTAGTAAGAAACTTTCAGCAGCTTGTAAGCTCTACGGACAGTTTTTGATTAAATTTAAGGCTCATTTTATAACATTCACGTGTTGTTTCGAATAAAATAAAATGAAAATATCACTTCACCTCCATTTAGTGTATGAATGTGGTAGGTGTAATTACAAGTATTAATTCAGTTATAGCGTTTCATCGCTGCTCCCTGTTCGAATTTGGAACTCCGTCAGAAAAAAACTGTTAATTCTAAATTATACTTTCATGCATAAAATCGTAAATTTGATAAGAGAAAATTTAAAAGCAATTAACGTGATAATCTTTCGCATATTACATGGTTGATATTGTGTAAAACGTTTACTGTTTAACGTACCACGAAGTACTGCATGAAAGTTTGCTGTATATTTGTAATAGTCTCGTAATTTCTTCATGATGAAGCTTCATCTCGGCTTTCGAGAGAATTATTTGTTTATACACAGACGAGACGAGTGCCGATATCGTTAAATTGTTCTGTAGCTTTATTTCAAATTGATTTCACTGTGTAATGTAATTTTTTGAGACATGTATACAGAATTTAGCTAATTTGTTAGTTAAAAGGAAATTCAGTTAATTAACTAATTATCTACAAAAAATGTATTTTGTCTCGATGAAATCAGAGTACATAGTAAAACCATTTATAAACAAGTTACAGGATGATTTTATGATATCGGCTCCCGTTTATGAAGTAAACAATAATTATCCTCAAACATGTAGAAAATCGTACCTAAGCCCTTAAGGAGTATGAGTTACAACGGAATGTAATACGTCACCAAACCATCTCTGTATGAGCATGTAGCTCATATAGCATATACTATATTTTCGTTACACACACGAAATTAACTTTAAAGGGATAGGTAAACTGCTCTAAACTTGCGGTATTCCACAAGTAAAATTTATGACGAATAATATACGTTTCTAATTTCGATATTTATGGCATCATTTACTCAATGAGTTGTACTTGAGCAGTGGACTTCAGCCGCTGATCGCTTGATATCCTGTGGCTCGCGAACTAATTTCATTAGAGTAATATTCACGATCGAAACCTCCACCCTCCATTATTTAATTACAAATATGCTATATTCAAATCGCATACCATTCAAATTCGTTAGGCGGGTCTTCTAGTAGATCTTCCGTTTTCCCTGCTCCGTCATTTCGGCGCTGCTCCACGCTCACCTCATATTAAATCCCCACCAGTGCTGAAAACCTCGCTGGCCAAGAGCTCTATACTCGCTACCGTCCTTCAAAAACGTACAATTGCAAATATTAAAGTTGGCATATTGTGGTGTGATGTAACATTAATGATCTAAATTGCGACCCACAATGTTATTTGCTAGATCTATATTGACCATTAATGAAAAGAAAATTCGAAGACCTCTGGAACACTCATATGCGAGGTTAAAACCACTGTAAATAACAGTAAACATCTACAAAAGCTGAAACTGGGAAAGGTATGATTGAGAGGATAGTTTGATATTTTCTAGTTTAGATTATACGTTACTGACCATACGTTTTTTCCGTGGTACGAAATGGAAATACTTCATACTTACCCGCTGACATGCATGAAACGTTATTGTTTCAATTTACGCCCAAGTGTTCACGTATACATTACATAACAATTTGTTTGCGTACTCGTAACTTGTTGCTGCCAATATTTTTGGTTACGATAAGCTGACTGACAGAAACCTCAAAGGAAAAGTAATGTATTAGTTTTCTTAAGTTACTAATTCGATTTAGTGTCAATTAAGTTGCATTGCTTTAAATCCACTGATACCTACTTTTAGTAAATGACAAACGAAATAATATGAACCCTTTCAAAATTCTCTAAAGTCACCGGCATTATGACGTTCAACAATTATAATAGGGCCTATGTTAACTACAAAACCGCTTGTCTGGGTATATATGGCGTCCAGTAGCGTTAAAGAGGGGCATAAAATTAACTCGCAACTGTTGTTCGTAAGATGTCCTCGTTAGTGAGGTTATGTCTGACATGCACACCGAAGGTCACTTATATCTACTACTATTGGTAAGGTTAATTCTACTACAGGTTAGAAAGAAAATACGTTTTCTTATGGGAGAGCTTGCCACATGGAAAATTTCTGCCACTAGTTTCGCTTTAATCGCTAAGAGACCAGATAAATACGAAACCGTACCAAAATTAAATTTAAATAAATTTGGAAATTGTATTAGTCATTTAATTTAATTTTAAAGTGAAAATAAACCAATTTCGGGTTTTAAATTATCAACTTAATGTAACTTAAAATTCAGGAAAACTCTGTGATTGGTCAGTTTGGTGCGCTAGCGATACCAGCGCTCAAGTGGCAGAAATTTTCCCTGTGCCAAACTTATAACATTGATCTTTCTAACCTGTAGTAGAATTAACCTTAGTATTGGTCACCAAACGGTTACCCATCTGAGTGGAGAAAGTGGCGAGGTTTAAGCGGGGGAAAATCTTAATTTTATATTAGGATGAAACTGTGTTAGTTTTGCGGACGTTACTTGCGAGCATATTTTCCTCTTATTAAAATTTTTTTAGCCCAGCCAGTTTTCCTATAATGGCATTTCAAAGTTTTTAGTTCATACACCCCCGAAAACTAATTAACATATTGAAACCAAATTATTCACAGTGACACTACATGTCACTAGCTAGGGCTTTATGTGTATATATAAACCCATTCAAACAATGTTATGTATTTTTAAAAAACTTCTAAAAATAGAAATTTTTGTTGCAACTTTGAGAAAAAGAATTTTTAATACAAAAATATATTGTATTGGATTTTTAAATACTTAAAGCCCTAGCCCGGGACTGTTAATTATTTCGTTTCATTATGTTAATTAGTTATCAGGGAGTGTATGAACTAATAACATGCAAATTTTGACTTTGAAATGCCATTATGGGAAAACTGGCTGAGCTAATTTTTTTTTAATAAGAGGAAAATATGCTCGCAAGTAACGTCCGCAAAACTAACACGGTTTCATCCAAATATAAAATTAATATTTTTCCCCGCTTGAACAGCCTTAAGCGCTGACGAAGATGCGAGGTGAATATGGAGAAGTGACAGAATGCAAGGGTGAAGGAGACTGGAGTATCCCGAATAAACCCACGTGCTAACGGCAACGTCCAACTGCGAAAGTTAAAAGCGATGCCACCAGGTATCGAATCCGGAACGTGTGGGCCAACCCGTAAACCGCCAGGACCCTCTTCCAACTGACTTCCTGGCATATGACGCTTGTAGTTACGTGATGTAGCCTTCTGGGTTTGAGCAGTATCTAAAGCCTAGTACACGTGGGCATCTTTCCTGTACAGAAAAGTGAACATCTACGGTGTAAAAGAAAAGGAACACTGGCTAGCGTCCTATAGGTGGTTTACTTTAAGCCACCCGTCTACTGGCTGTGTGTTTGTGTTAGTGAGGCACGGCGCGAAGGGCGACGTTGACCAGCTCCTGTGGCGCGGTATCGCCTCTACCGCAAGACGCTGAAACGGCGTGCAGTGGTATCGTAGAACACTCGCCTGACTGACACTTTCAGTGGTGACCCCATCTTTTTATTGGTGGAAAGTTTTAAGGAATGTCCAACGCAGGGCTCTATACTAGTTTCGCAGACATTCGTCCACAATATTGTGAGGCACGGCAGTCTGAAAATGCCGTTTTCGGTCGTGTTGAAGGGCTTAAAAATGTAGTTTGCAGCACACGTGATGTGTTGAAAGTTGTATTCCGTCCTGGCCTGAAATGTTATTTCTTTTCGTGCGAAACCCGCGTGAGCACACGTGGAACAGTTTGTTTATAAAACGTGTATTTCAAACACACTGCAACGCAGTTTGAGAGACATGTAGACGGGCGCCTTAAGAGTGTTTGGTAGATATACAAATGCTGAAAACACCAATTGATTTCTACGCTATTTTCGAAATCAACATGGATAAAATACTCAATGACAATCCTAGATAATGGTATTTGCCAACTTTATGAGTAAATATTTATCCATAATTATTAATTCGTTACGCGTGATCTCTTGCGCCGTAGTTAAATGCACGAGGTTCCGGCATCAGAGGTTGTGCCTCAGAAGTTCGTAACACTGAAAACAATTCTGTTTAAAACGTTACCTAAAACTATTGTCTAAGATTGCTATTGTTTAATTTTCGCAAATTGTCGTCAAGAAACCTACAGTTATAGATTCATGCTTTTAGCGTTCAATTATGTAACACGCCCTCTTAAAGTGGACAATTCTCAACACTTATAATAATTTTGAAAATGAGTTTATTGGGGCCATAGAAATAAAGTTTTGATAGTTGTGAAATGTTTACATTAGTTTTTAGTTATATGGAAGTTTACGTATTTAAGACAGTAAAGATGAAGGCATAATGACTCACAGAGAATTGTAAGCACTGCTCAGTTTATCTTGAACAGTCTATACCAGACTGAATTATCAGTTCACAAGGCCAACTTTGCTGTACAAGAAGGTGTAGAAAATCAATATGTTGAGTGAACATTTTAAAGCACTTGGGGTAATCTGTCCAATATTTATTATTTACATGCAAAATATAAATTATAATATCGATGGCCCAGTTCAAAAGGAAAACAACTAAACATTTCCATTTTTGAGTAAAAAAAAAAAAAAAGAAAGATTTTTCCGTTTCACCGAAAAATCTGTTATTTGACCTAGTTGGTGGTGTTAATTTGAAGCAAAAGTACAGAGGCAACTGTTTAAGATGTTTAAAATGTTTATAGCCTGCCTTTGCTGAAATTATCACACTTTAAAGTAAAATAAATACAATTTATAGAATTTTGCTGCCAATCAGAATAAAGTGCCACATTATTAAAACAAAGGAATTTACGTGCGGTTTTTTCTTTTCAACTAGGGAGAGTGTAATTCTGCTTGTGTGTTGGTGAGCCAACTCAAAAATGCAATTTTTTAATTGTTTCCCTTTATAACTAGGCCATCTATATGTAGAAATTAAAATATTGTCGGTAAGAGATGCAGGATCAAGCAATATTTCTTCAATAACTTCTTTCGCCCAGCTAACACTATTTATTTCGAAGTACAGTACTTTGTCTTTTTAAGCTATTTCGTCCAGAAACTGTTACTCTTGCATGAAAGTAGGTTGTTTTTACTGCATTTGACTTGCACAAGAAAGATAACCAAAAATAGAATCGTCCCTATCTCGCACTAGCTAGTATACAAGTCCTTGTATACACTAGCTACTTGCATATTCGATGGTCATCCACACGACACAAGTTTGCTGCAAGTCGATGTGTAAAGTATTAACCTTCTTAAATGAGAAAGATACCCATAGAGTAAAAATGTGTGGTTTATTCAAATTTAGTATTGATTGACTGCTTTCTGTACAAACGTCCGGAATAGAATTGCAAATAAATGTTTTTTTTTTTTGTCAAATGCTTAGAGAAAAAATTTGAGACTGTTAACAGTCATACGATACACAATTTTGCCAGAGCATTTATTAAAAATAATGTACCGTTTGTAAAAAAAAATATATTTTGCTTCATTATGGCTTATTTTGAGAACAAAATATGTGATATTCGAGGGGCAAAAATCTAAAAATCCGTTTGGTGTATTGCAACAGAAAAATTCAGATATAAACGATGATATATCAGTCTTAAAACTATGGGAATTAATTTTTGATATATGTATTAATTTGCGTTAAAAAAAATTTCGAAATCACTTCAAAACTAAAGAGCGAGGCCTTAAGAGGGCGTGGTACATAATTCAACGCTAAAAACATTAATCTATAACTGTAGGTTTCTTGAAGCCAATCTGCGAAAATTAAACAAAAGCAATCCTAGACAATAGTGTTAGCCAACGTTTTAAACAAAATTCTTTCCAGTGTTACGAACTTCTGAGGCACAAACTCTGACGCCGGAACCTCATGAATTTAACTGCGGCGCAAGAGAACACGCGTGACGAATTAGTAATTCTGGCTAAATATTTACTCATTAAGTTGGAAAATACCATTATCTAGGATTGTCATTGAGTATTTTATCCATATTGGCTTCGAAAAAAGCTTAGAAATCAATTTATGTTTTCAGCGTTTATTTATCTCACGCACTCTTAAGGCGCCCGCCTAATGGCCACGTGCTAGTGTGAGTGAGGCATGGTGCCAAGGGCGATGTTGACCAACTCATCTGGTGCGGTATCGCCTCTACCGCAAGACACTGAAACCGCGTGCAGTTGTATCGTAGGACACTCGCCTGACTGACACTTTCAGTGTTGACCCCATCTTTTCATTGGTGGAAAGTTTTATGTAAAGTCCAATACACCTCTCTATTGTAGTTTCACAAGAATCCCTTCAGTAGTCGTTTAGATATAATAGATAGAAAATGCCGTTTTTAGTCATTTTGAGATGCTCTGGAATGGTCTTTTTAATTAACGTGACGTTTTAAAACTACTATTCCGAGGTCGTTTGAAATGTTTGTTCTTTTCGTAAATACACACATTAAAAACACTTTTAGTAGTTTCTTAGATAAAAGCGTTCTGCTAGCACGCTGCAACGCTGGCTACAAGGTAGGCAGGCGGACGCCTTAACTGAGGAATGCCCCTAGCTAAAGGACTGGTGTGGCGAAGAGAAGTGCAGCCCGCCTAACGGCATCGTGTGTGTTGCTTGTTGTTTGCAGTGTACCACCGCTAGAGCCGGTAGTGAGCAGGCAGTCGGCGGACGACATGACGAGCGTCATCACGTCGACCACCAGCACCGTAGACGTCCCTCACCACTGACCCGGCGACTCGGCAGTCGCCGCTGAGGCCTGCCGGACGGACGCAGTGTGGATCTACGTGCGACATCACTGATGTGTGCTAGCTGCATGGTGCTTGCTCGCTACTGTACTATCTCCATGCAAGTAGGGTTACCAGACGTCCGGGAAAAAAATACAAGACATGTCCACCTTTTTAAGTACTGTTGTGCGTCCGGCCGGAATTTTCGTGACGCTCAATTATTAGTATTTTTAACAGGATGAGAAATACCTAGAGATGCTCATTTATGACGGGAAAAAATGGCAGTTTGCTAGACGTCAATACAATCTGTCCATATTTGATATTATACTGTCCTTATTGGCGAGTCCCCATTTCCCTGGACCAGCGATAACGCCGGTGGCCGTTGCTCAATATTTGTTATTTGTAGATCTGGTGTTTTTTGGTAAAAAAAAACTATGCAACATTTCGTTTCAATGCCTCCATGTGCACATCTGCAGCTCTGCTTCATGTTCAGTGATTGACTGTTTTTAACTCTCAACGTCTTGGGAATCTACTCGCAAATAACAGATGTGTGGTGTCGCGTTATTCTAACTGTGACAGTCAAATGAGCCACGCCTCTGCGCAAATACACTCTGCTAATAGCCACGAAGCAGAGGTGCAGATGTGAACGTCATGCATTCATTCAAAATGTTGCATAATTATTTTCACCAGAAATCACCAGCTCTAGTTATTTGTTTGCAGACAGCTACATAACCACCCTCAAGTTTCAAACAAATGCACTATTTTGGAAAATACACCGGTACGAATGACTCTCGCGATTTCCCACTATCTCTATATGAGCAGCCCAGTTCCAATACTCTCCATCACCAAGGAAAAATGAGTTCTGAAAAGTTTTGTGTAGCTTTAAAACGTGTGGTGATAGTTTCCAAAACTCACCTTATTCAATAACAGAGACACTTTGAAAAACTGCCTTGGCCATGTCACAAATGAGCTCAAAAATCAGTTTTTCGCGATTTGCTCAGTGAAAGTGGACAAGATGAGTTTTGAAACTGGACCACTCATACATGCCATACAATTTTGTTACGTTTGTGTCTTTTCATATTTTGTTGATTTTTAAAATAAATAAAAACCAGTTAAATCAACTTTAAAAGGGCGTTCGAGTTCAATTCTTGGGATGTTATTATGCTGTTCTCAGTAACATTGAAACGTTACTCCCTTATTTAATATTGAAAAAAAAAAAAAAAAAACTTTTATCATCCAGCATAATTTTATGTGTGCGAACATATTCCTTTTCCTCCATTTTAGTGACGTGTCCTTCTTTTTTATCCTCAGCGTCTGGTAACTCTACATACAAGGGAATATAACCAGTGACCCACGTATTGCGGCCAGTCATGAGCGAACTTTCGAGGCACCCATTACACTTGTGGTCTGACGTCAGCTACCTAGATGCATTGTACAAGAGGATGCTGTCCGAATGTGAAGGCAACTACAGAATATCCATAGAGCCGGGCAACGCGAGCTGATTGGCAGCTGAGTTTATGCAATGCAATGTCAACAGAGACACTGATTTTTTTTGTTACAAGATTTTAGTGCCAACTTGTTTCAGTGCCTTACACATGCACATATGCAACTCTGCTTCATGATTTAGGCAAAATTTATGTGTGCAGTCGCATCGCTCATTTGATTGTGCGAATCAGTTACAGGCTTCTACGACACCATGCGTCTGTGATTTGGGAGTAGAACCTCGAGTCTCTGAGAGTAAAGAAAACATTCAGCAGAGCTGCAGATATGCACGTAAGGCATTTTAACCGAATGGTGCAAAAATATGTTCACCATTCGTCAAAAGTCCTGTAAAATTCGCGTATTATTTTGTGTACACGGTAGACACTAGACACCTCGTAGTTGACTTCACTTTCCCAATTGCCCTACTATCTATCTGACAAATTCTAGAGACCTTTCAGCCAATATTAATAAATAGGGACCTGAAAAATGCGCGTTTACATATACACAAGCTAGTATTCAAATAACCGTATGCCCGTGTCACTTTGGCAATTGGCCTTGTATTAATTTGACACCTCCTACAGGACACCGAGCCAATAGTAAAGAAGCAACTAAATGTAGGAGCATACATGTGGTATATATGAATCAACGAGCAGGCAATGAACAGCTATTGTCTGCTACAGTAAACATCCGTTCTTGGAGGCTAGCTTTCATGTCGGTGAACACCCGAATATTTCCTGTCTCTACCCGTGACCTTGTGCTTGGAGACTCGGAGAAATTTCTCGGGTTCAACGACCAGCAGGTTAGACTCCACAATCCTGTATACACTCTGTCTTCAGCTGTTTGTACATTGGATACTCCTCCAGTGAATGACCTTCTGACAATGGTCGCGCGGATGTTTATTAAAACGTCACGTTATGTTACATTGTGCAGACATTGTCGAACCACAGTCACAATTAGTTTTAAATTGTTTATCAAGCATTAATATTTTAAGAATTCAATTCACTTTAGTACGGTTTCCAAAACTTCAAACGTTTTCTTTATAAGCAACGAAATGCAATATATATATATATATATATATATATATATATATATATATATATATATACGAATATGTAACTGAATAAATCTATGATCATGAAGAAAGACATTTCATGTTTTAAGAACATTCTCGAGTTTTTCATAACTACGATGATCATGCCTAAGAACACTTGTTTAGTAAAAGTGTGGTCAAACGAAATATTTTTTTTATTGTGCAATATCAATTTGTAATAGAATTTAAGTTGTATTTCGTCTAGTCAGTGTTGCCAAACTTGTTTACCTATGTTAGTTACGGTAGTTGATATAATTCTTTACCTATAAAATGTTTGTGCCGTTTGCATTCTCTAGAGAGAAATAAAAGAAGCCAGATAATTTATTGTGCCCTAAATTATAGTAGGTATAAGATTTGTGGAATTACTACTTTGTAAGTGTACAGATTTACTGTAAACAATCGAAGCTTATATGAATAAATTTAATATATTCCTCGACACACTTAATTTTCTGCCCCGCAACTCAAGTGTTTGTTTGTGACTTTATGTTCAAGAGTTTTTGGTTTCTAGTAACTGAGTGTCAGTATTAAAATGTTACCAAAGAACTGCATGCTAAATATGCGTGAATTGTCTTTCGCTGCGTCATAGTTCACAAGCAGCGTTCAATTGACGTGTTATTATATTTGTCGTGTTAACGCTGATTTACAGCAGGAAAAGTTGACTGTTTGCTAAGCTTAAGTGTAATATGCCCACATCTGACGTTCTGTTTTGTTGTTACTGAATGCAGAATTTAAACACACTCCGTTACGACGCAGACATATGTCGAAGAAAACTACGGGGAGTAAGGAAAACATAAATAAGCAGAGCATGCTAAAAGCCCAGTACACACGGGCATCTTTCTTGTACATGAAAGTGAGCATCAAATGTGTACAAGAAAGAGAACACTAGCTAGTGTCTACCAAATTAATTGTTTAGTTCACAAGGCCAACTTTCTTGTACAATCTGCTGTACAGCATTAAAATTTGAATACAGATTTTAAGTCTGTATTTCGAGTATTATAGGTAATAAGTGCAATAGTTATCGTACCTGCACCAAAAATTAGCTTTAAAATGTAGAAATGGAATTATTGTCTCTAGTTTATTATATCCAGATGTAAAATGACGCACGATCAGCAAATTTTCCTTTAATAGCATATTTTGTTCAGCAAAGACTCTATTTGTTTTGTAAGCTATTTTGTTCTGAAACATTCACGCGTGCATAAAAATTGTTTGTTTACATTCGACTAGTACAAGAAAGATAACGAAAAAATAGTACCGTCCCTATCCCGCACTAGCTAGTATACAAGTCCTTGTATGCTAGTCACTAGTATGCTCGGTGGCCGTTCACATGATACAAGTTCGCTACAAGTCGAAGTGAACAAGAAAGTCTTCACCTTCTTGTACAAGAAAGATGCCCGTGTGTACTGGGCTTTAGTCAACAGGATACGTGCACATAACGAAATGCCATTCAGTGGCGTATCGTGGTAGAGTTCCAAGGCATGCGGTGGGAAGCAGTGACTATACACAACACTGAGTTGTCCGTGGAAAATTATACTGGTATGAGAAGGTACACTCTTCTTCCAGTAGTGTACAAGGTACAAGGAACATATACTCCAATAATATACCTCGTTCTACACAACACATGTTTATTGGATATGACAGGTAGGCACACTGAGTCCACGTGCTCAAAGTGTATAGTCGGAGCTTATATTGCTTGCCTTGGAAGACGACCACCATACGCCATTGCTAGAGCCCACAAATTTTGGTGGAAAGAATTCTGCAACAGTTTGTTTCAATGCCTTGCGTGCACACCTGCAACTCTGCTCCATCGTTATTGGCAGAATGTAGGCGTGGCTCATTTGACTGTGCCAACAGGAAGAAGGTTACTGCGACGCCACACTTCTGTGATTTGCAGGTAGATCCCCGAGACGCTGAGAGTTAAAAACAGCCAATCACTAGCCATGAAGCAGTGCTGTATATGTGCACATAAGGCATTGAAACAAATTGTTGCAGAATTCTTTTCACCAAAAATCGTGGGCTCTAGCAATTGCCATGAACCGAATCGGGTGAAACAAAACAAGCACAACCAACTAAGAAAAAATAAGAAAGAAAGACCGGACACTAGCAAGGCAGACAACGCGGGTTTGAGGCTTGCTTTAGCAAATGTACAAACAGATCAAATATATTAACCGCAACAAAATATACGACACAACAAAATTACAGACACGGACAGAAAAACTGCGGGCGTTTCTGTCCTTGTGTACAGACAAGGGTCTGGAAAACAATCTGTATTTATCAATACATCTACTTACCTCGCTCAGCCAATGGCAGACGAGATGTCTCCTGATTGGCCGTGCAGCTTAGGGTAACTCAGATTGGTTGTGGTGGGTTAAGTGATTGCTGTTTTTTTGTGCTGCAAAGATGTTTTCTCACTTAATCAATGGGATCCACATTTTTTTTTTTTAATATTGTGCTCTGCTAACTGAAAGTATTGTTATTGAAATAATAAAAACTCATTCTTTGATTTTTCATTTTAATTTTATCGATTTCCTGTGCCACGAAAAACTTGTTCCGACAATGCGACACGGCCTGCCCGAACATTTTCACAACATAATAGGCCTATGTTAACAATACCCCTATAGTTTACATCCGACAAATATTTTGTGCTCGTGGCTGTCGTGTCCTATGGCCAGCTTTGGAATAAACAAAAGTGATTGTTGTGTAGCCTATCGTGTTGTAAAAACTCAGAATGGAAAGTTTTCATTAAAAAAGTTGTTAAAATACGGCAGCTCCTGAGTTGTTTTGCTAGGGGTCAATTTGGAAATCCGAACGGTGTAGATAAATATTCTTCACTCTATTGTTGTCATAAAAGAAATTTGTGTACAATTGGAATGTTGGCTACTCAAGCAACGATTTTATTATCACCAACATCCCTACGAAATGTCAATAAGTTTTACCCCAGTGCTATCTTTACCACGTATTTCGTCTGTCAATTCAAACATGGAAGCCGCTATAAGGGCAAGGTAAATGTACAAATTGTGCGAGATTTCAAAATCACACTAAATCTCGTACTGTAATTTCTCGTGACTAATGTAACATATCCTGTTGCACGGAAAAAAAAACTTTTTCTATTGGTCGTTCCACGATGGTCCTGTGACCAGCCGCAGGCCTACATCGACAATAGACGTGTGCTATTTGAACGATTTCTGCAGTCGGTTAGTAGAACAAACTGAACCTTTTTATGGAGGTACGCCCCTGCGAGCGATTGTCAGTCAGCGTGCCTGAAGACAGGAACAGATTTTGGCTCCTCTAACATCGCATCTGTGTTGTCGAAGGAAGACTGCAACTTTCCGATTGTTTTCTCCTTGTTGGGTCAGCTGTGTTCAAGCCATTCGCGTCTCTTGTCCTATGGTGTCATTGTTGTTCTGATCTCATTCATTTTTGTCACAGTTTTCAATACAGCTTATTTTGTTGTTATATTGTAATGTTCTTCTTTTTGTGTCGTCCATATAGATAAAAAACGACTATATTCCGCTCCGGTATTAATTTGTGTTGATATTGTTCTATTTTTCCTGTTCGTGTCGTCTTCATTAAAACGGTTACATTCCTTCCTGGAATTTTGTGTATGTTATACAATATCTGTTGACAACAGTTAATTCTGTTTTTTTTTTTCTTATTTTATTGTGCAGTTTTTCTGCAATTCGGCAACATTCACTCGTAGTGGTGTATGTAAAAAAAATAGTTCAGCGTGTAAAAAAATATATATATATCTATATAGTCTATTACACGGACGAGTGTAGTAATCTGACAGTTCTGTTGGCAATGTTTTCTTCTAATCTGCTCTGTTCTGAATCATCGTTTGGTTCGTAGGATATGTTTTGCTTTTAACATCGTTTCATCTTCATTAACTCATTAATCAAAATAAAATATTGCAATTAAACTCTGAAGGGACTTTCACCAGCTGTCAAAGAAATGTACTCGTTT
Source organism: Medauroidea extradentata (assembly GCA_003012365.1). Taxonomy (NCBI): domain Eukaryota; kingdom Metazoa; phylum Arthropoda; class Insecta; order Phasmatodea; family Phasmatidae; genus Medauroidea; species Medauroidea extradentata. The sequence continues at coordinate 74,906 of PNEQ01084543.1, read as the reverse complement.
GTGGAGTATGACTATACGGATGTAAATCGTAGTTTCAGCTTAGAGGCGTGGAATCTGACAGGTTCTAGAGCAGTTTAAAATGCATCGTTGATACAGGAAAACACAGATTTCTCAGTAAACATTGTAACAAACGATTATAATTTGCATCATGGTGACTGTTTTAAAACTGAACCTTTTTATAAGTTTACTAATATAATGGTTATTAAATATCAACAGAGGCCAACAACCAGTCTTCTGTGAGAAGAGAACTAGCTGCAAAATATTTATGAAATGTTTTCAAACGGCGTTGTTAAGATTCTTGCATGAGAGGTCTCGTGCAATCTTAAATCTTGCGTCGTGTAAATGCTGCAATGTAAAATAAAATCAAGCCGCAAGAGTCCACAGAAGCAACGTCTCTCCAGATACATTATGTGTTCTTGAGAGCCGTTATTGTTCTACAATATTAAATTGTTAAGAAATATATTATAAGTCCGCTTGGATAACTTACAAGTTGTCAAAATACATTTATAACACAAAGGACAGTGATAATTAATTCAAATAATATTACAAGAAACATGATTTTTAACAAACCAGGTTTTTTAAAACGTAGTAAAAACTGTAAAATAATTTCGCTTATGAACATACTTGTAAGATTTAAAACTAAAAAACCTTGGGTGCATACAATATAATATAGTAGTAAGGAGTGTATATTATGGCTGTTATTGAAAAAACTCACACAATAATTCATGCTAAGTGCAGTGCAATATAATTATTACTGGCTTCGGTGAACTATCCATACATTATTTATGTATTGCACAGGCCTCGCGGTTTTTTTCGTTTCAAATCTTAAAGTTTTTTTTTTCAATAGGAGAAAATATTTTACACTTATTATTTCCATTTTAAAAAGTGGTGTATTAAAATTTATTTTTCGTTTAACTTTATTTTCTGATTTTTACACTTGTCCGTGTAAAATTTCGAAATAATGTTTTAAAATGTGGTAGGCCTACGTAAAAAAAATAAAACATTTTTTAAGTTTAAATATATATTTACAATGTTTTCCTCTTACATTGCATTATTATCCAGTACTGGCTCCTATTTCGCCAACAGATTTTGCAACTGTTCGCTTTGCACTTTGCACTTTACATTTCCACGAAAATTGTAATTTGCAAAGCAAAACATGTAAAGTGCAATGTGAAAAGTGTGAAGACTGCGCTTTTGAGTCGATTTCTGTTCCACAATAAGCTCACTTTGCAGAAAGTATTTATAATTATTTGCAAAGTTTTCAGACATCGTGCAAAGATAATTTTCCATTTGCAGATAAACGATTCATGGTGTATTGTTAATTAATAATTGCTTTGCGGTGGTTAAAAGTAATTACGTATAAACTTGGCACGTAAGAAATTATTTCATGTAATGTGATGAAGAAAAATAACGATATATTAGGCGTAATAGAAGCACGTAACCTACAAAATTAAAACAAGAAAAATGATTAGACGTATTGCTGCTTTATAGTGACGAATCTGATGAAGAAAGCAGAAGACCATCAAGGAAGAAATATAAATTACGAATCAATTTTGTGATTGACAATGATGTTCAATTTAAAGAATGTTTAAGGTAAAGTGCACAATAAGTTGAAATTTTTGGGTGGGATCGGGCCACGTCTTCAGAACATTACAAATAGCTGTTAATGTTTATCGCCCAAGCAGCAGGTACTTTTATGTCTACACTGGTTGGGCAATAGAGGACAAATGCATGACGTGGCTTCAATGCATGAATTTCCGTCCACTCCTTCTCCTTTTGTTTCTGTATGTGCGTGCGAAACTTCTAAATGAAATATATTATTTTATAAGATCTATTTTTCTAATTTTTAAGCACAACCTCTTGTTTTATACTCATCATACACTTTGTAACCTATAAATTTGAAATGAGTAATGTAAACAATGAATATAAAATACTGCAAAGACTTTGCAGACTGGCTGGAAGAATGCAAAGCGGTTATAATTTTTGGTGGAACACATTTCCTTTGCACTTTTCAGTTTTATGCAAAGTGCAAAGTGAATAGTGAAAAGTTGCAAAGTCTGTTGGTGGAATAGGCCGCAGATCTATGTGTAAAGTTTCAAGTATCTAGCTCATCAGGTAGCTAGTTTAAAATAGATTGCAAAATTTGTACGGAACAGACAAACGGACAAGAAAGCTGCAAAGCTATCCAGTTTGTAGCTATGTCAAAGTTTCAAGTGTCTATTTCATTGCTACCAAATAAACAAACAAACGGGCAGAAAAGCGGGTTAGTAAAAACGTGTTGGAGATAAAGTTTGCTATGTATTTTTTGTGTTACATTTAAAAATTTCCAGTTGCTAACATAAATAGTGCCCAGTTAAATGTTTTGAGGTGTGCGATATTTTTTTTTGTGATGAACAATGTAAAGTGAGTGAAGATATTTTGGTCTGTGGTCAACAATAAGGTTTTCAGCGCTGTTGAGGGAGTACTTAAGTCGAGTACGGGGCAGAGGTGGAGTGGAATGAAAAACTGAAAGAAATAGGAGGTCTCAGAGAAAACCCTCATCAACTACACTGTGAAACAGTTTGAAATTTAAAAAAATGGTTTGTTACATTGACATTTATTTGCAGTTTAAAATACACCACTGCAAACAGAAACTGTGCATGATTGAATGTTTTTAGATTGGTCTATATTTGCTTTCATTTTGGCAGAGGGAAACAGTTTAGTTTTTTTTATTGTATTTTTTTTAGCTTCAATGTCAATGTTCTATTTATATTTAATGCTTACAAATTGTTGCGTTTTTTTACGGTTTGTGTATTTTCTGTCTCTATTTATTGTCCCATTACACCGATATTTTAATAATATTTTAGTTTTTTCTTAATTTTTTTAAGGGCTGCCTCACCGCTAATGGCAATGTTTAAAATTAATTTCAACTACTTCCCACATCTTATGTCTTTGCCTACAAAATTTGTAACCACAGAGTTTAAATGGTTAATCTATAGTTATAATTATTTCTTATGAAATCAATGTCAAGATACAAACATAAAAAAACGTGTGACATTTCTGGAAAAATACGGCTGTACAAGAAACTTAAACAGTTTATTTATTTGGTAGCTACATCTATAAAGTAATTTTGAAATTTCTATTTAGCAAAGAAAATCATAATATGAATGTTTTCCTTCAAAATGCTTTCTCTCGCAATGTTTAAATTTCTATTTAGCAAAGAAAATCATAATATGAATGTTTTCCTTCTAAATGCTTTCTCTCGCATTGTTTGCAGAAAGTTTTTTTATATGAAGAATTATGTTTAAAATTGTCTCAATCGAGAATTATTTAATTTTTAACACTGACCCACCCGGTTCAACTCCATAGATGCAAGTATGTAACTAAGCTTCGATCTTCACTCCAGAATAAAGGCTGGAAAATGTAACGGACTCTTTTGGTAATACACTTCTTCTGATTCACAAATTGTAGTTCCTACTGCTCTTCTGAAACATTATTGACAAACCTACCTTTTGTTTGTTAAATGTTTTGTTTCATGTGTTCACTTTTTTTTTTTTAGTACTTACTGATCATTTCCATGGTGAAGCTTATCTTGCGTAAATATGACGTTGATTGTGACACTACACCATACAATGACGTAACTATTTTCAAATAAAAAATGAAACTATAAACTTGGCTCAGTATGACCTTTGAAACTAATAATACTATTGGCGCTCTAATTACTTTTTTGCTTCAAACATAATATGTAACCCGCGGTTATGGTAACATCCTGGACTCGCATTCGGGAGAACCCGTGTTCGACTCCCGGCTGAAGTCATAATGAATACAGTTTTCCATGGTATTTCTTCGCAAATTAATTTCAGTCGATTGCTGGGATAGTTTTCTAAGAGCGTTCTAGTGTAAAAAACTTAATAATTTTATATTTGTATGAAATAGTGTTAGTTTTGTACATGGTACTTGGGAGTATACTTTCCTCTTAAAAAATTTAGTTCAGCCAGTTTTCCCATACTGGTACTTCAATTTTTTTTTTTTTTTTTTTTTTTTGTTCTTATAAGCCGCAAGAACCGATGAACACACAATGAAATTAAAAAATTCACATTAAAACAACATGTCACGGGCCACGACATGTTTTAAAATCAACTGCAAAATATTTTCGTATTTTAAATAAATCGACAAAAGAGGCAAAAAATTCAAAATTTGTGAATTTGTTTGACGACAATTTTTTTTATTGTTGTGCATTATAAAACATGCCAAGCAGTAGCTCGTTACATGTAGTATTAGCCTGCATTTTTAAATTTAGTTATGTTCATTGGTTTTTGCGGTTAATAAGAACAAAATACGTACACATTTGACCTTGAAGTGCCTTTATTGAAAAACTGGCTTAGTTAATATTAATTTCTTTTTTTTAGAGGAAAGTGTAGATACATCCAAGCAATGGCTACAAAACTAACACTATTTAAACAAATATAAAATGACGATTTTTCTTCTCTTGGACACTCTTAGCATAGTTAGGCCATGGTTGATTCATTTCTATTCCTAACCTTATGTAAAGTAGTGCGTAACTGTCGCTAATGATCTCGCTTTCGACGTGATAAGCAAAGCCACATATGCGGATCAAAGATACAGTCAACTTTTCACCCGCTTAGTTTCTTTCTTCCGGCCTTTTCGAAATAATATGGGAAAATAGTGACGTTGCATACCCTGCTTCCCAACATATGTCACTGACACGTACCATTCACACAATTTATTAGAAATGATTAGGGCCCGGCAGTTTCCACGAAAATATTTTTGCACCTCTTTGTTTCAGTGTCTTAGTGCGCACCGCATCTCTGCTGTGTGATCGATGATTGGGATGCCTTAACATACATCGTCTGGAGGTTAAACCCGCAAATCACAGACGTGTTGTGTCACAGTTATCCATGTACTGATTGGCACAGTCTAATGAATAATAACTCTGCACTAAAATATTCTGCTAATAATCTTGAAGTTGAGCTGCAGGTGTACACGTAAGACACTGAAACAAAGTTGGGCAAAAATCTTTTCGCGAAAACTACCGGGCCCTAATGATGATAATTAGAGATGATGCTGTATCGCGAAAATATTTTGTACCAACATACCCTTGAAAACACTGTAGTTTCTTGCAACGTATATGATTCGGTGATATAGGTGTAGCTGCCTGCAGACAAATGACAGGCATCAAATATCACAATATCGGGATTCTTATTGGCTCAATCAAATAAGGTAACTGCTCCAAGTACAAGCTAATGCCAGTGGTCTGCTGATAAGCTGAACGTGTGTTGAAATCCAGCAAACAGTCAAATTTTCCCGCGATAAACCATCATCTCTAATGATAATTTATCGCGGGAAAACTTTGCGTTTTAATGGATTTCAATTTACGTTAAGCTTAAAAAAGATTACCGGCTTTCGCTTGTACGTAGAGCTGTTGCCCTATTTGACTGAGCCAATAAGAATCTCGCTATTGTGATATTTGACGCCTACGCTGTGTCAGACGTATGTATAACACCCAATCATTAGCGACATGAATTTTGCCCAACTTTGTTTCAATGCCTTACGTGCACTTCTGCAGCTATACTTCATGGTTATTGGTATCGTGTCTGTGTGAAGCAACATCTCTCATTTGTTTGTGCCAATCACAATAAGATTACTGCCAACACCACACGTGCCTGATACGCGGGTATAGGCGGTTCGGGATAAATTGAGCAGTCAGAAAAGCCCTGCTAAAGTTCTACTTTCAGATAATTCGTATCTTTCCGCGCGTAACATCTGACGCCTGGAAACATCTATCCCCTCTGGACACATCACTTTATGTTTGCGCGCGTAAGATAAAATGTACAGTCAGTATGAATCGATACAGTTTGATAAAAAAATTATTAATTTTATATATAATACTACAATTATGTCGATTTCGACTGATTCTGTTTCAGTTTTGTTGAATTTAAATAGGGAAATACAGGGAACTATATTGCGTAATTTCGCTGCCAACCATACAAGCAGTAAGGGGACTATGTGTCATGTTTAGAGGCACGAGTATTTCGCGTATTCATCTGGTAACAGCATAGACTTCTAAGTTATATACGTGTACCGGCTGAAGCCGAATGGCCATTGGATTCTAACAGTACAAACGTGTAGCATGTAATATTTCCACGACTTGTTTCCTTATTTATAGAGCCACGATTTTATGGCGAAAAGATTTTTGCAACATTTGGTTTCGATGCGTCATGTGCACACCTGCAGCTCTGCTACATCGTTTGTGATTGGATGATTTTACTCTCACTTGCCTTGGCAAATTATAGACGTACAGACTCACAATAATCTTATTCTGATTGATGCAGTCAAATGAGAAACGTGTCTGAACAAAGACACGCTGCCAATAACCTTAAAACAGAACTGCCGATGTGCACGAGAGTCACTGAAACAAAGTGGGGCAAAAATCTTTTCGCGACAAAATCGTGGCCCTACTTATTTATATCTGGCTTGCAGTCGTCAAATGTGTGTTAAAACCGCTCTCGTCTAATCACAGGAGGAGTGAAGTATACGTTGTTGACGTTAAACCTGACATAGAATCAATACCTGAAATAATCGTGCCTCTAGTATTGTTTTATTATATGCAGTAACGGCTAGTGATATTTTTCAACGGTTAAATTGTTAGTGCTCACTTTATCCCGAACGACCTATAGAACCCCAACACACGCGAGAGTAAAAACATCCAACCACACACCATGAAGCAAACTTGCTGACGTGAACGCAAGGCGCTCAAACAAACTGGAGCAATTTTTTTTTCCGCGAGAAGTTTATGGCCCTACCAATCATACATGTCGCAGTAAACCTCGGTGTTTTCAAGGATATCTTGGCACAAATAATTTTCGCGATATACTATCATCTCTAACAAGGGCCCGGTGGTTTTTGCGAAAGAATTTTTGGGCCAAATAGGTAGGGACAGGAACATTTCAATTGCCTGCACGCTAGACTCTGATTGATGGAGTAGTTTCAACTATCATTGAAAATAGTCACTGTTTAATTAGTGAATATTCACTGATTTCCTTTAAGAGTGCCAACATCTCACAAATGAATAAGTAAATATTCACAGTTTTTTCAGTTGTTTTCAAAGAACAGTTTTCACTTTTTTAATCAGTGAAAAATTACTGGAAAATCTGTGGACATCCGCTAATTAACTAGTGGAATGTTGGCACTCTTTATCGGAATCAGTATAATATAGTCACAGATTTCACAGTGGTTTCTCACTGCTTCAATTTGTTGAAACTGCTCCATCTACCGGCGTGATTCAGTGAATATTCACTAATTCAGATTTAGAGTGTATACATACCAAAGCCTAGTCTATTTGTTCGTTGTCTGATGTTTCACTGAGTAGCAGCTAGTAAACAATTGGCCAGGACTTGATTATGTATAGAAATTTGATTCTAACGTGCAGGTAATTGAATTCGCGAAATTTTCCTGTCCCTACAAATAGGTTAATTACCTCACGTGCACACCTGCAGCTCATGCTTCGATGTCAGTGATTGGATGTTTTTTAACTGTCATCGTCATGGAGTTCCACCCACTAGTCACAGACGCGTGGTGTCGAAGTAACTTTTTGTTCTCATTAGCACAGTTAGGTACGGTCTAATATCGGTGCCTAATTGTCTTTAGTACGAATATTCGACGATTCAAGTTAATTATTGAAAGGTTGCTGATGTGCCCAACTAGCTAAAGAAAACACACACTTTTTTGGTTGCAAAACAAGTGCCGACGTACCCACGCACCTCGGGTTGCATATTCCGACGATGTGAACCACTTTGAGTGTATGGTGGCGAAACAATTAAATAATTACTCCAGCGGATTAATGTGATAACTGAAGGAGGTAATTTACTGGGGAAACGGCTGCGATTACTCGGATATCCACTCTAATGGTGACTCCCAGATACACTGTCCGCCGATCCTGCAGTTAGACGACGAAGACATTCTCACTTTTCCGCCGGAGTTAAATACGTGCTACTTGTTCGCTGCCATATTCGCGTCTCTCCAGCATCCCGCATCCTCCTCGGTATGCCTCGCGTCCCTTTACCACCACCGAGCACATGGGGGTGAGACGTTTCTCTCAGCCAATCAGAGAGAAGTACTCTGCCGCCCGCGAATGCGTGAGTCCGCTATTAAAGGCCTAACGTATTTATTACAGAAAATTAAGTTGTACATTTTCACGTCACTAAATTACATAAATCACATTCTAAGTATTGAATACCATTTGCCTCTCTTAGTTAATATTTTATTACATTAAGTACCTAGTTACTAGGGGCTGGAGAAGGAGAGGAGAGAAAGAGGGGATGGAAAAAAAGGGGGGGAAGGTTCACATGTGGCGTTACAGCTGGCCTCGTAGGTCGCCAGTCTGCCGGGAACTTACTGACAAAAACTATAATTAACATACATGAATTTACGCTAATTAGCCTACATTATCATATTTGATTAAGTGGCGCTTGGCAGGTTACATTGATACCAAACAAGACATATTTACTGCAAGATTTATGGCAGCGATAGTTTTGATTATATGTTTTTATAATTGCCATAGATGGCGTATCACATACCCCCTGAAGATTGACGAGTATGTCGTACCTGTATATACCGATGACAACTGCAGGATAATAAATATTAATGTTGACGCCACTTCTTTGTAACCAACTATTGCCTTTATAGAATAACACAAGAAAAAATCTTATCATTACATATTACAGTATTTATAAAATAGTCCCATTACACAGTCAAATAAGTGACGCCTCTATACAAATATACACTGTCAATAACTACGAAGTATAGCTGCCAATATGCACATTAGGTATTAAAATAAATTGGTGCAAAAATTTTTTCGCGAGAACTACAGCGGTCCTTACTTTTATGCAGCCTGTGTATTTGTCAAGATATCGCCCTGAGAAGAGACTGATCGAACACACCCACTGAAGGTCATAAACAGAAAAGTTATATGGGCGACAGTGGTACGAGCGTCAAGAATAATACAGCGTTTATGCGCGGAGCACATACATTGACGTGCAACGTTTCCGTAGTACAATTTTTGCAATCACACGTATTTATTTTTGCCATGTAACATTAACGTTATAATTTAATGGTTAGATTCGCCATATATTTCCGCCATGTTTATGTCGTCTGCTACTGCTGAGACTGTATGACCTCCTGCACGCCAGTAAATTCAGCAGGAAGTGACGCGACGTATACCGTCCAACCCAGGCGCCATTTAATTTACTGGTCAGTAGCCTGAACATCTAAAGGGAACTCTCGTCAGTAAATACTGTGCAGGTAAACAGTCGAAGTCAGTGTATTTATGTCCTTATAGTACGAAGGATTATGCACGGGGTCACCGTTGCTCATAAACTGTTTCCGCCATAAGAATCAATGTATTTTACTCGAATTTTGAAGCGCAATAAATTAACAAATGCTACATGTCGATCGGCGACTGAAATTATATCTACCGCTTCTGCAGATTTTGCTGCACTTACTACTGTTCGAATTTATGCGCGGTCGGAAAAAAACCGTTAAACATCCAACGACTCGGTAGATCCGAGTAGATTTTACTTACTGTGTTTACGTAAACGTCTACTCGGAGTTGTTTGTATTGGCCTACTATAACGCATTGTCGGCGCAAAACTGGCCTAAATAGTCGACTTCAAGGAAGTTACAACATGCTATCTTCTGTATACTCGTGCCTCCATGGTCTCATGTAACTTTATGCGCGTGCGTAGGGCGTACCGTGTATAGGTCGTTTGGGATAAAGTGAGGACTAAAAATTTTACCTTTGAAAAATATCAGTAACCATTACTGCATATAATACAACATTAGCTAGAGTTCCCTAATTGCTTGTTATATGGTTGGTAGCGAAAGTACGCAATATAGTTTCATATATTTTCTTGTTTAAATACTACAATACTGAATATAAATGAACATAAATCAACACAATTGTATTTTTTGTAATTAATTAACTTTTTTTATTAAGCCATATAGGTTCATAACGACTGTACAATTTATCTTACATGCGCAAACAGAGTGACGTGTACAGAGATGTCAGACATTTCCAACGAGTTATATAGTAAACATAGAGGGGCGGAAACAGCAATCTCCAAGGCTCTGAGGTGAAGACCAATTGAACGTGGTATTTTGACCCTAGATAAAATGGCGGACCCTTATATCCGGTCGAGAGACGAGAGCGATTATGCTAATTTAAACATTATTACAGTATACTATATTACAATAATTACTGGCATTTTTTCCTGTGTTAAGCGGGAATATAGTGGAGCTATAAGGTAACGGATTTTATGTGAACATATGACGGATTTTCAACATAACGTTGGCCACACTGCTGTTCGCAATTTTTTCTAGGGTGAAAACAGCCGTTAAATTGGGCTTCACTTTGGAAGCGTTTCCGCCCCTCTACGTTAACTATCTAGCTCGTTGGATATTTCCCATCGCTAGCCATTATGCGCGGAAAGATACGAATTGGCAGAAAAAAATGACTTTAGCAAGGCTTTTTTTGGGTGCTTACTTTATCCCGAACCGCCTATAGTATACGTGCAACTGTGTAACCGGCCTTATCGCCCCGCTGTTCCCACGCGTCAAACGTGTAAATTTGAAAACATTGACGACTCCTCTTATGCGCGTTCCTTTTGTGGCTCTTTCCCACGCTTTCTTACGAGAGGAACTTGACAGCTGTCATTTGAGCAACACGGCGCGCTACGTGTATTCTCTGTGAACATACTGCCACGATCTCTGGTGGTTCTTGGCAGTGCTGCCATTTCACTGGCTTTCCCTCTAGAATTGCTGACTTTTTAATCCCGCTTACAGGAAAACTTCTTCTTTTATCATTGCGATATGCATTATGAGCCGCGAGAGTTTTTGCTTAGTGTCTCTGTTTAGTTAGTTGTGTTAGCAAAGAGGTTTCTGTGTTTTTTTCTTAACGGCAACTAGTGGTAAATTCAAATGAAGGCTTGGTAACACTAGTATTTAGACGGGTCGTCACTTTCACGCGTGGCACTACTGTGGCAGTTGGTAAAATGACCCGACGCTGTTTTCATTCGTGTGCCGGTTTAGTGACTCGTTCTCAACTGAAACCTCCTGTACAAAGTAACTTGTAACGGTAATTTTATTTCTCGTGATTTTCACTGCATCTATCAGCAGCATCCGACGCTGCAAGTTGTAGCACGCAAAACTGTTGAGCTGTCTAGTATTTATTTCATGAGCGAAGTGCGTGCGTTAGGCCACGTATTTGGTTGGGGCTATGTTAGAGTGGACAAGCATACTGCTGACAAATTGCGCCACCGACTAAAGTGACAGAGTGTTACAGTTCTGAAAATGGAAATTTCGAAAGGAGCAGGAATAAGTGATAACAGCCTGAGCGTCGGGACTTCTACCGGAAACTGAATATAACTGTAAGTAGAACATTTTTTTCAACTTCGTAACGTATTTACGGAAAGTCTCTTGGATAGTCCGGGTAGAGTAATATTTCAACTTAAGTTGTGTAAAAAGTGACAGGACACGAGTGGAGTTTGCTTGCATTATAGGCTGTATACGAATACTCAGTCGCTAAATATGCACGGGTACTTGTTGAGATTGCCCGGATATTATTTTCCCGGGAAAAGAAAATCTAATAGCATGCGTTAATTTACTGAGGTTATAGCTGATATACATTTCGAAAATAGTAACTAGATTTTTAATTTTGAGTAGACCTAAGTAAGGTTAATTCTACTGCAGGTTGGAAAGAGCAATGTTCTGACCAATCAGTAATTTTCTTTCGTGAATTTTAAGTTAAATGAAGTTGATCATTTAAAAGGCGAAATTGATTTGTTTTTCTGTTTAAAATTTAATTTAACGAATTTCTCTTACGCTATCCTAGTTACGTTTGATTTTACTACGGTTTCGTATTTTATCACATTCGTTAGCGATAGTAGCAAAAGATTTTTTTCCCAACGCCAAAATCTCCCATAGTAAAATAAATCTTTCTTTATATAACCAGTTGTAGAATTAACGGTACTGTATAACCATCACAAAACAAGGCTCGTCTGAAAATTCACATAAGTAAGCCAACAAAAATTTGAAGTTTTTGGTGTTGGAAATTTAACCCCATGTAAGTTTATCCGTGTTCGAAATTTCAACTGATGGCCTCTTGGTCAACCTGAGTTTTAGTATAAACAAATATTTTTATTGGCTGCCGACTGCCATTCACCGAAATCTTGCACAAGGAATATAGGTATTGTTAGCTTTCGTGGACATATGCATTTACCAGTTCATCACGGCATCACCTAATCAGAAATCATCATTTAACAAATACATAATATTAACACACATTGCAAAAATAATCTACGACGCTATACATTTGTTCGGACACGTACGTGCAGTTGATTCACAAGTTAGGCATCGCGCTGTTAACCGTACGAGTTTTTTTAGTACACTTGTCAGTGTTGAGTGATTGCGATACTCTAGTACTTGTTTGTGAAAATACCAAAAGTTGAGTTCAGTAATAGTTTTTACTGCAAAAATAAGTCGGACTGTTATGCCTGTATCACCAGTGTATTTTCGGACATTACACGTCAGTGTTGTGGCTTCTGTCAACGGTTTCTTGGTATAGGTTCGTCCGCACCAAAATTCCTTGTTCTATTTCGTTCCGTCCTTATGGCGTCGGTAATGTTTACATGATCAATAAACTTTCTGAATAGGTCACAGAATAAATAAGTAGTACTAATTACTACTTATTTATTCTGTGATTAGGCTATGTTACGTTAGACGTGAGCAATGAAATAGTAGCCGTATTCAAATCCGCTAGAAAAGTGCCATTTAGGTACCTAAATCGACCATGACCAAGTTTAGGCCCTATTAATTTGGGGATTTAGGGTTGAAATTTACTGAGGAAGAGTTCCAAATTGGTCCGTAAAGTCGTCTGATGATGTTTATTCAAGTTTTATACTCCCGTATTTCAACCGAAACTAATAATAACTATCTACGGCAAGCATTGTACAGCGAAAAATCAAAACATCTACATCTTTTTTTTTTTAGGTGTCTAAACCATTACTATACATTATTATATTAAATAATAATTTTCGTATGTTGTAATTAAACACTCTACCCGTGGTAAGAAGTGACTTTCTGTAAACCTGGAAACGAGGGAAGTTACAAAACAAGTTGGGGATTTAGGGTTAGGAATTTAGGGTGTATGGTTTCAGCGTTGCATGTGGCAGAATCGGAAACTAGAGGTTTGATGTAGTTTCGATGTTGTTTTGTTATCTCCTTCGTATCCTGGTTTACAAAAGTCACTTCTTTGCCCGGGTAGAGTAAAATTTTAACTCATTAAGTTTACAAAATGATACGTCCGAGGGGCGAATGTTTGGTTTAAATAGTGAACCTATCTATTTGCTCGCATTTATTTGTCACAAACAAACTAATTTGCTACGATATAGCAGATCTTGGTGACTAGCTATCTCTAACAGGTTAGTTTTTGTAAAAATCCGTTGTAAATAAATGATACCTTTACCGCACAAAGGCATTATAAAAGAACGACTTTTTAGTTATTCTATCCTTTCAACCAAAATACAATTTTAAAAAACTATACAAGCAATTTTTTAGTATATTACAAAGTAGGAAAATTATTTTTAATATAAACACATACTATAACTGTTTATACACAAAAAATAATCGCGAAGCTTTGTTCTTTAGTTATATAATGCTTGTCGTAGATAGTTATTATTAGTTTCTGTTGAAATATGGGTCCATAATACTTGAAACAACAACAGCAGACGACTTTACGAACCTATTTGGGGATTTAGTGTGCTACTCTACCTCAGTAAATTTCAACCCTAAATCCCCAAATTTTTAGGCCCTAAAATTGGTCACGTGGTCGATTTAGGTACCTAAATGGCAGTCTTCTAAGCGGATTCGAACATGGAGACGACTACGATATGGCTTTTGCACTTGATTAGCGCCTAATAGGCGCTTAATCTGCTCCAAAGCAGAGTAAAATGTAACGACTTTGCAGTTTTACGGATATAACTTTTTTCTATGCTCATGGAGAGTCGTATGTGCTATGTTTTGTACCTTATTTGGAATTGAATTAAATAAATTTGCAAACATAATTTGTAAACATACGTTTCACGTAAACGTGATTAATTTATAAGATTAAATATATTATTAAAATTACAAAATCTTAATTTTTAAATAAGTAATTTAATACACGGTTTAGACAAATCCTTTTTTTACAGCCACAATTTATTTTTAAAGTAACTTATATACACAAATCTAAATTTTGCTATTCCTACTCCGCTTGCCCGTCTCTACATCCATGCTAGGTGAAATCCTACCATAAATAAATAGGCCTACAGGTTCGAAAAATCAAACATAGCGTTTTCAAAAACCGCAAATTAATATATTCATTGATTTTAACGTACTAAATTTATTACAGATACCACACGTAATTGGAATAAAATCAAAACTGTAGATTTTTTTATTGTCATAAAATCCAACAACTTATTTGATTTTAGTTTGGCCTGTGTGATAATTACTGCAGAATTTAACATGCAGAAACAGATCTGTTTGTGAAATAAAATAATTTACACCCTCAACACGGGGGAAATAAAGAAAGCTAATATTAATAACGCAACATCATTTACGATATGGGATGAGCTACAATCGACCGCGCCATGTATGTGGCGCTATCTGTGCGGTGAAGTTATAACCTTCAGATAGTTCTGCGGAAATTTGTAGATGGCAGCACCAGTTCAAACCGAACCCAGTCTGTATTCTATGATCCTAAGAGACGAAGTAGCACAGATGATTGAATTTGAATTTGAAAACTTATGCTTGCCAAGCTGAATACGTTGGCTTCTGTATTAATTCAATTCAATTCTTTATTGTTCACCATTACTTCCAAATTATAGACGTTCTGTAGATTATGAAACATTTGATTCACAAACAACTTGAAAACGAATAAAATGTTTTAATAAAGGCCGTGCTATAATCGTAAAACCAAAAGGGCCTTCTGCCCTTCTTCAAAGTAAAATAATTATTCTATTGTACTTCTAGTAGGCCCTAGACAAGACTTGTAAAAAAAAACAAAGAATGTCTATCGGGACGAAATGTGAAATTATTTGTAGTACCGTACTTGAAACTAATTTTTTTCATACATTTGTCATAAGGATGGAATTACACTTTATAAATGAGAAATACTGAGGAATATTTGTTTAAAAAAGGAGAAAAAAAATTTTGGCCCACCGCAGTCGGTAGGATTCGAACCTACGCTCCCAGAGGGAATCTGATTTCTAGTCAGACGCCTTAACCACTCGGCCACGACTGCACATAGGTGACGCTGTTTCTAATTTATTGTCACAGATAATTTTTTTTTGTTAAATTTTAGTTAGGAAAATAAATATTTTGGTATAACTTCAACTGGCACATTAACCGATTTACGGCCAACTATAAAATAAACATTTAACAAAATTGATAAATCATTAAAAGTGCAGTGTAGCGAATGCCAATTTATTTAACTACGTGGTCGATTAAATTTTGTTGTTTAGTAGTTTGGTTATTGTATGCTACAATGTTTACTTTGAAAAAAATTAATAAACAAAATATTCACAGAGTTTTATTTACATAAAATTTACGCATAACGCAAATCGACAATTTTAATTTTTCCTTAAAGTTGTTTGTTTTGTGATGGAAAGTGGGGCTTTCTTACAGCGTATTTGAGTTTGTTAGAAAACTATTAGCTAACTATAAGCTATAAAGCTATAAACTATAAAGCTAACTGGTATTAAAAATTAATATATTTTTTAATTTATCAGTTTTTACACGGCCTAAGTGAAGCACCAAAATTGGGTTTGACCTTCTGCTTCCTTTTTCCAACAACTTTTGTAACTAAATTAGAAAGTAATAAGACAGTATAAAAATTATGTTGGCCTTAAGTGAGACAAGCTTTTGTTTGTGGGAAATATTCTCCGCATATTAACCACGGTTCAGTAATTTCAGACTTTCTACAAGTGTCTAGCCAGTGTGCGAATAATTAGGGAGGGGGGGGGGATCGGGTATGCCAGGTAATTCACCCTCTCATAATTATTTTTCCCTGGCTCATATCACGGAAATTCTTACCCTGCCAGGGAAAGTGATCCCCCTCTCACGAAATTTATTAAATTATTTAAATGTATTATTCCTGATATTATATACTGTATATGTAAATATATTACAGAAGATAAGACTTCGGAGTTGATGAATTTGTCTTTGTAAAATCCTTCACTCTCAAAACAAATTTTCTCTGAAAGAATTGAATTACATTTTCTGCTGGCGATATAGCCTATGTTGTATTTAGGTACGAAAAACGCTTAAATAGCACCATTTTGTACCTCGAAAAATTTTTTTTTCCGGGGTGAACTCTCGAACTCTCCGCTTTTTTAAAACCAAATATAGATGTACTAATCCCCCCCCCCCCCCGTCCACAGAAAAAACCTTAATTCGCACACTGTCTGTAGGCTACCGGTTTTTAATTTGGGTATTTGAGGCATTGTAGTCTTTTCCCTGAAACTTAAAGCGGTGACACTAAAATTTATTTTTGGATAGTGTGAAGTGAAGGCCAACGCATGCATCTTGTTTTGTGCTTTACAAATTCAGCTGGTATTTTCGGAGATACAGCCGTCTAAAAAAAGTCCGTTTCCACCCATTTTGAAAGGCCTAAAAATAATGTTTCTAACAAGCGTGCTAATTTTCAAAATTATTAAGGCGTAGTTCAATGTGTGTGTTCTTTTCGTCGATAAATGTAATATGAATCAAGTTTTGTCATCCGCGTGTGAATATTAGTCGTGGAAAAACTATTTGAGATTAGTATATATTTTAACTGTAAAGAAATAATAATAATTTTTTTATATGAACGTTTTTATTATTTGTTTTTCACGAGACCTATTTTTAAGTTAATGAAGCTTTCCATAGAGATTTAGTTACTATCTCATAAGTTTACGTAAAATATGCTTCCCGTGATTTTTTTATTGGACCGAATCCCATCCCATCGTTTTGTCGCATACGCGAAAAAAAAAATAATGTTACAGTTTTCGGCCTTGTTTCATCATAGAGGATTTTCAATAGAAAGAATGATTAATTTATCACAAGAAAAGTTGACACTCAAGAGTTAGTTAGTTTTTCTCAGTTCTTTGTTTTCATTTGTCCTGTACAATTGGGCTTCTGATACGCTGCTACTGAACGCTTCTTATTGGTGGATATGAATATGTTTTGTGCCAATATATCCTTGAAAACGCTGTAGTTTCTTGCAACATATATGATTCGGTGATAAACTTCTGACACAGCGTAGCTGTCTGCAGACCAATAACAGGCATATAATATGATAGCAAGATTCTTATTGGCTCAGTCAAATAGGGCAACATGCTCGACGTACAAGCAAAGGCCAGAAACCTTTTCATAAGCTGAACGTGCGTTGAAACCCAGCAAACAGTCAAGTTTTCCCGTGATAAACCATCGTCTATACTTATTGGTTAGCAAACAGTTGAGTCATTAATGTTCTTCATCCAATCGACCACATAAGATACGAAATGCTTGCAGTGTTTTTGGAGACTCACTTGTCGCTTCCACATTAGTAACGAGTAAAGATAGTGGAAAATCGCGAGAATCATGCGCGTAGTGTATTTTGAGAAAAAAAAACACTCTGCGCCTTGTATAATTGGAGGATTGTTATGTAGCTGTTTGCAGGCAAATAACAAATATTCAACAACGGCCACTAGAGTTACCATTGGCCCGGTCAAATGGGAACATGCCGATAGGGAATGGTGAATGTCAAATATGGACAGATTGTACTGAAGTCTAGTAAACAATCTACTTTTGCTTGCGATAAATCAGTGTCCGTAGTAATGAGGTAAACAATTGAAGAGTTGCAATTCAAAACGGACTAAGTGCCGGAATCCATATTTTGACGATTATTCCATCAAAATGGTCTATATGCGTACCCCGCGATCTTCAAAAGAGAGGTAAGGAAATACGATTATTATTATTATTATTATTATTATTATTATTATTATTATTATTATAAGAGTTCCATCAAATTGTAATAAGTACAATGTCTACTGGTATTCAAAAGGCAATAAGTGCCATGGCTAGTAATATGCAAGAGAGGATAAGTGCCGTGATTAATGATATTCAAAATATGGTGCTTAAACCTTTGTGCTTGGCTTCAGGTTTAAATACGCACAGAATTTTGAAGGTCTGTATTCGTTTGATATTTTGATACATAACAATATCAGCACGATCTTTTCTTACTATTAAAACATGTTATTCCAATGATATACCTATGTGAGTGTATGTGTTTTCTACGTTTTCCTGCTTTTCCTCGGAAGTAGGTTTTTGGCACTTAGTCCATTTTGAATTTCAACTCTGCAATTTACCATACGTTGTAAATACATATAAGCTTAAAAAGGTGACGTTTACGGAATGTCCAGAAACAACCTCATAATAAGCACGCCACGCGAATCGTGGGCTGAATTCAACACGAAAACGTATACGTAGCAAAATGTTGTACGACATTTTACGTGCACAGTGTGGCAACACTGCACGTAGATAGAAGTCCTCCCTTGCGCTACACGTCCAGGTATTATTTAATGTATGTTACGTCAAGCAAACGTAGAATCATGTTTGGACTGCTCGATATTTTAACCTTGCACCCATAATATGCAGGTCACAACAGTAGTAGTAAGATAAATGAGTGCAAGAGGGAACTAACGACCGTGCTATGTTGCCACATTGGGCGTCTAAAATGACATCGTTTAACATTTTGCCTCTAACATTTTCGTCTCCAATTTAGCCCATTATTCGCGTAGTGTGCTATTATGCGGTTGTTTCGGACATCCTAAATAAGTGATTATATGACGTAAAGGTCTTGGTTACCCCGGGAAGGGGGAAGGGAGGGAGGGAGAGAGAGAAAGAGAAATGATTGTGTCTATCTGAAAAGTTGAGTTGCTATCGTAGGTCTCAAATCACATAAAATGTATTGTTGTTTTGAAACTGATAAATTGTTTTGCATGTTCTGTTATCTTACACTTTTTCAACTGTTCAGTATTTCGCTACGTATATCCTTGCATTTTACAAATTAGGTTGCGATAACGGTTGTTTGAGATATAACTTAAGGCGACCGCCTGGCTGGCGCTCGAGCTGCGTACAGCGTGTTCGGAGTTATGTTTTTTCTCAAAGACCAGTAAACTTGCATCCACGCTGCTTATCTACGAATAGAAAACACACTTCAGACTACTTGTGAATGTGACTTTCAAGACATCACGCATGGAATTATTATTTTAAAGCCCTCAAACATGGCCAAAATCAGTTTTTTCACGCGATTGTTTCTCAAGATATATGTAACGGATTTGTTCGAAATTGAGGTCTACAAGTACATTGGTCTTTGCTAAAGTGACACGTTCAATGTAATGATAGGGTCACCACTCAAAGTCTCACTGTAAAAACATTACGGCGGGATCACTGCGCGCGTTTACGCCTCATCGATTTTCGCCTCACATATACAAACGGCCGCTTACCCAAGCCACCGAGTGGGGGCAGATCTTCGACCGTTACAATATTATTCTAAAACTGCTCAGCGTGCTTATGTCTGCTTAGGGATATCATTCAAAGAACTTTACACGTCTGTATACCCATTTGACGGTGTTCACGTTGCATAAATGCATCATTTATACTTGCACCTCACAGTGTTCGTTTTATATACGTTACGTGTGACTACATATTCCACTTGAAACAACATTTTAACTCTCACAGTTTTCCCATAGCGACATGACCAAGTCAAAATTTGCAAGTTACGGGAACATAGGAATATAAAAAACCGAGTGACTTACTAGAATGAAATAATTTACACTGAAATAAAATATTATGGTCATATGCTGAAGGATTTAAAATGCACTACGAAATTCCTTTGTACTTTTTAAATAATTCTGAAAATGATGACAATTTACTTAGTTTGTGACAAATTTTAAAAAAGACAAAAGGACTTTGTCATATGTTTTTAAATATTTTAGGCTATGCCCCGTAATGTAACATTTCACTGTAAATTATTTCAATCCGATAAGTGACTTGGGTTTTCTTACTCCTGTGTTCCCACTACGAGAGTTAAAAACTTTTTACTAGTGGAAAATATAGTCACTAGTAACGTATATAAAACCAACAAATATGAAGTTATGCATTTTTGGCACGTGAACACCTTTAAGGTCCTTCATTTAACGCTAACTTTTAATATCACGCTACCGAAAATGGCTAAAATGGGTGTTTTAGCGGTTGTTATCAGGTACCGATTAAAGTGTTGGCGCAAAATCTTTTAAAATGTATAAGTGTGTACAATACACCTTTATATTGCATATTATAGGCGGCTCGGGATACAGTGAGCACTCAAAATAGCCCTGCTAAAGTTCTATGTTTCCGCGTGTAAGATAATGTTCTAATGTTTCCGCGTGTAAGATAATGTTCTAATGTTTCCGCGTGTAAGATAATGTTCTAATGTTTCCGCGTGTAAGATAATGTTCTAATGTTTCCGCGTGTAAGATAATGTTCTAATGTTTCCGCGTGTAAGATAATGTTCTAATGTTTCCGCGTGTAAGATAATGTTCTAATGTTTCCGCGTATAAGATAATGTTCTAATGTTTCCGCGTGTAAGATAATGTTCTAATGTTTCCGCGTATAAGATAATTGGTGTTGTCAGTATTAATTCATACAGTTTAATGAAAAACTAAAGTTTATTAATTATTTTCAATACCGCTATGCCGATTTCCGTTGATTTTGTTTCTGTGCTGTTGTATTTAAATGGGAAAATACACGGAACTATGTTGCGTAATTTTGCTGCCAACCTTACAAGCTGTAAGGCAACTATAATTAACGTTCGATTATATGCAGTGATGGCTAGTGATATTTTTTCTCAAAGGTTAAATTTTTAGTGATCACTATATACCGAATGACCAATACCTCATGACGTGATAGGATCACCACTGAATGTCTCGTAAAGGTTAGTTGGCTAGATGTCGGCGAGAACACTAGACGCCAGTTGTGACTTGCGCCTAGAGACTAGGTAGAAGCGTGTTGCCCGTTCTGTCTCGTCCTTACCACCGCGCAAAATACGTTTACCTATACGGCCTGCTAAATGTTTCCTTTCATGAAATGTCTGTCTTCCTGAAAACATTTAATACGGATATTAACACACAGCCTAGCTAACAAACACATTTCATTAGTACCGAAGTTAATATGTGAATCTGCTATAAAATATATTCATTTGGAGTTAATTCCTGTTAGAAAGGCTTTGAAATATGTTGACTTACCATGAACAGATTAAAGTGTATCTCGTATTTTTAAATCGTTTATCGCAGCATTCTCGTTTTGCCAGAGAGACCACGACTTTGCGCATGCAGTTATGAAGGCTATCGTGAATTGGTAGAATCATTAGATAATGTTCAACACAGGCGTGCTTGCGTGTGTGTATAT